>JAUELF010040983.1:0-17136 GCA_031471495.1 Clinocardium nuttallii
AGTAGGTGAACTGGCCGCCGTGATATTACTGAAAAATTGTTGAAAACGGCGTTAAACCCAACACAATCAATCAATCAATCAATCCACTGGCCCCAAACTGCGTGCTTCTGTGTTACAATTGGTCTAAATCTGAGTCCGAGCACCAAGGAGGGAAGTTATTTATATCAGTATGTTGTATGACATGATCGGGGATCGATCCCTGAACTCCCGCTTCCACTTGAAGTTAGAAATATTACTCTTGAAAGCAATCGTTCAGTCAAAGGGAATGTCTCTTGAAAGCGCTCGACAATGACATTTTACGTCGCCTTAATACTATATTGCTTTCCATTCAATCATAAAATTACACTTTATCTCGTTGTTAAACAGAAACCTTATCTTAAGTGTTGACCTTGTGTCAGGAAGTGTTTAGATTGTATTTCGACGAGTTAATTAATCTTAAAAAAGGTATAAACTCGATAAATAAAACCAATCATTTTTTTTTCTTGAAATTCACAGAGCTGTAATGCATATGCCTTGTGTCATATCGGTTTTTCCCTCTGATAAATATTAAACAATAATTAAAATAAACAATATTTTTGTAAATGTTATCTTGAAAGCAAATAAGTGGTAATTCGCAGAGCATTCGCAACATGTGTTTTCTTTTAACGATGTCTTCGGCATGTTGGTCAACATTGCTCGCTTCTCATTGATTACTCTGTAGCAACGATTAAACCATTTCCTAAATACAGACGCTTTCGGATGACATTGAGCAGTAGACGACGTTTGAAAACATTTCGGCAAAAGAAAAAAAGAATGTGCTCCTAATGAGCCATTGCTCTTTTCACAACAATGTTTTAAACTCTTTTCAATAATCGTACTCTACTTATATAGAGTTGTCACATCCATGGCTTGATATTTTCAAAGTCATCTACTGCAGAATTGTACTATATTCTAATAGAGGGGAAATGTCAATATGTAAGATTATGCTTAGAATAAATTTAAATGACGAACAGGAAATAGCATGATTAGACAGCGCCGAAGAGTCGGCTGATCTGGGGCTAAGCTTAAGTTGGCACAATGCCCTTTAGTGTCATGACCCGGTTCGCCCTTTATTTTAATCAGGGATGATCAAATACGTTCATTACAAACAAGTGTCACAATTTTACGAGCCATTCTCTCTTCGGGTTGCATAAAACAGTGATTTCAATTTGCCTATAACACTAAACCGTCTCGGTTTCGCGTTGACACTTAATTGCGCGCAATAATGGTCGATATGGGCCTCGTTTTCGTTTAATGAATCTTAGTAATTATGATAAAATACATTACGTGGGAATTTGTCCCAAACCGTGCGATTGCTTTGAACCGACGAAAACGGCTGTTCTTCCTGTTCTTATCTATTGCACTAGAACCACACACTTGCGTGCAATTGAATTGATTAAGTTCACTACTAAGTCGTTATGTCGTTATGGAGTCATTTGAGATAAACAAAAATATAAAAAAAAGTAAAAGTATTTATATATATATAATATGTAAATGGCCAAAGGCAAAATGATTTACCGAAAATAGTCAATAATGTATTGAAACTTGATACCATTCATGTTTCTATTCTTTTATGAAAAATACCCCGCGATCATCCGAGTGATTCACGGATTTCGTTTCAAGTGCCAGTGGATCTTGCTGATCGTTTACATTCAGAGTATTCATGCATCACATCCCTACGAATGTGTACATTTTAATAATAGTTATATACAAGTATTCATGATGATTTTTATTATTTTTGTTCGTAAAAAAGGAACATAAGTAAACAGAGAAACACCAAGAATCAATATTATCCAGCTTGCAATTATTCTTTATCTCTGGATTTTCTTTTTCTCTTATTCTCAATTTCTATCCGATATTATTTTCATGGCATTTGGTTGCCCTCTGATCACATTGTAAAATATGTTGAAGAGCTGTCTTTTTATGTATAATAATTTATGTACATCGAAATAAAATATTGAAATGTTCAATGTCGTCTGCTTTGAAAAACATTGTATGTAAGTAATGTAATACGTTGGCCTATTTTAATACATTGTATGTAAGTAATGTAATACGTTGGCCTATTTTAATACATTATATGTAAGTAATGTAATACGTTGACCTATTTTAATACATTATATGTAAGTAATGTAATACGTTGGCCTATTTTAATACATTATATGTAAGTAATGTAATACGTTGGCCTATTTTAATACATTGTATGTAAGTAATGTAATACGCTGACCTATTTGAATAACATTGTTTAAAGCATTGTAGAATAAGGCGCAATTGCTCGATTTGAGCATTTCGTCATTGATTGTAATGTTTTAAAATGTCGTCTGCTGCAGGTCGTAACATGGTTAATTAGACTTTGCCGTGTTTACGTAAAGTGTCTCCGAGTCGTTGACGACACAAATGTGAGCCGTCCCGCGAGAAAACTAACATTATGGCATCTGCGTAATATACCGATCAGATCAGCCTGATCCGGGCCGACACATTCCGTCTCCGAGGGACTGAGGCATAGAGAAATTATTCCTGAAACAGAAAATCCACAAGAGGCAAAAATAGTCTGTCCGGGTTAGCCTGCACTACATGTTTAGTCTGATCCGGGTCGATACTTTACGCAGAGACCACAATGTTTGTTTTCTCGCGGTATTGCTCATATGTCCTTGTTTATGGTGAACGCGTCTAGCGATTTGCATTGGAGTCTTGTTGTATCGTCATCCTGTCATCTGATTATATTATATTCACGGTAAAACACAACTGGCGTTCACTTCCAAGTATATACAGCAACAGTTAATCTTGTCCTAAGCAGCCACCAAGTGGAGTGTCACATTGTGAATGCCGAACAAAGTTGGCTGCTTTATACAAGTCAAATACAGAAGAAAATGTTGTAAGTGGCAACATATAGCAAATGTGTAGCAGACGATTTTGGACAAAAGTAACGTAACCTATTGAAAATCACTTTAATGGAAGTATTATTATTGAAAAGTCTAGTGTTGAACACATTGTCGCAAATATGTAACTGCTCATTATGCGCAATAACTTATTTTATCACTATATTTTCATAATTCGTCTTCTGCAGAAACACCAGAATACGTCTGCACACGGAACACGTGTTATATATTAATTGGAATCGTTTACGTCGGTTGCAAATTGTGACACAAATATCGTGAGACGTTGTCCTTTAAAATCTGACGATATCGTCATATGAGCCCGTTCCGCGAGAGAAAACAACATTGTGAACTCTGCGTAAAGTATCAACCCGGATCAGACTAAGCATGCCGCGCAGGCTAACCCAGACAGACACTTTTCCCTTCCTGTGGATTTTCTGTTTCAGGAATTATTACTCTAAACCTCTATCCATCTGTTGGCCCGGATTAGTCCATTATGTCAGTTTTCCCGTGAATCGGCTCATATTGAGTCTAGTAAATAATGGTACCAAAACACTCCGCTTATTGTATAAAGACCCTTGGGTAAAGTAATGATAGATTTATTTCCTTTTTTCTCAGACGCTCTCGCCATGAGATAAACTAGTCCCATCGTTTCTCATTGTCATGGAACTTAAAGCGTACCTGCACGCATACGACACACAAATCAATGTTATGTTAACACTTTTCTCTGATACATATCTCATATAACGTCTCGCCATGAGATAAACTAGTCCCATCGTTTCTCATTGTCATGAAACTTAAAGCGTACCTGCACGCATACGACACACACATCAATGTTATGTTAACACTTTTCTATGTGCATATATCATATAACGTCTTGCCATGAGATAAACTAGTCCCATCGTTTCTCATTGTCATGCAACTTAAAGCGTACCTGCACGCATACGACACACACATCAATGTTATGTTAACACTTTTCTCTGATGCATATCTCATATAACGTTTTGCAGCAGACAATGTTTGTGAACATTTGTAAAAATGGGAAATTGTAAAAAATAACCTGGTTGTCATTTTCACACAGTTTTACAACTCAACTCCTACGTCAAAATAATCCATATATATATATATATATATTAATCCCCAGATTTTCTTAACCAAGACGTCACGAATATGCTGTGGTTGGTTCCGTTGTAAGAGTGTCTCTCGCCTCGAGAGCGGGAGACCCGGGTCGGATTATATAAAACATTGTAGTAAGGGCGTCTTTCCTGGCACCCGGGATGGCGAGAACTTAACGCCATATGCGTTGGCATACCGACTTAAGCGCAGGTTTCTTAATAAACTTTCCGGCAGAACTTATATTTAACAATCAATTTGGGGCTTAACTCCGTTTACAACAATTTTCAGTCTTATCACGGTAACAAGATCACATATGTGTGTGTGTGTTTCCTGGATATCTCCACACAACATACTTTCAGAACGACTGCCTGCTCTTGCACATAGATTGCCGCCCATTGGTGACAGACAAATGACGTTTTTCACTGACTCTTATCAAATGTCGGAAAGAATGTTCGCCGAGCTTGATTTCGAACTCACAACTCCTGGATTATACGACAGATCCTGCAAACACGCCTGTGTACTCGCCTATTATAATAAGTCATCACTGCCCCGCGTATATGAGCTATTTATATTTCTTAATGCAAACTCTGTAAATGAAATTGAAGTGTGACCTCACTAGTTTGGAGTGTCTTTTGGCGAGGCTCGAGTTCATGAATGACGTTTTCTTGAAGCTGAAGACCTTTGCGAAGTATGATCCGAAAGTAATATGATAAGAGTTGTAACTGAGACACACATACATTGATTTTATGGCAATCTGTATTATATATATTTAAAAGTTTTTAAAATTGTGAGTATAACTTGTCCTCTTTTGGTGGGCCACCATAATAAAGTCATGAAGAAGGTGTTCCTATTCGGTCTACGGACTTATTAGAAATGTCTACCAAATCTATCGATTGGACTAATCTCGGCAATTTCAAAGACCAGAATGAGGGCATAACATTTGATGGATGTAATTACAATGGATACTTATATATAACACAATTCTTTTTATTGAATATGGAGGGAACATTATCAAAGTACACACTAAAATTAGAATATTTGCTGTCCACAAAAGTAAGCTCTCTGCAATTTCTCAAAAACAGACCTTGGAAATTACATCTCGACATGTTAGTGACGTGTTTCCGGTTCCGAGTCAATTCCGATTAAATGTAGATTAAGCGAATTGTTTTGGGATATCATTCCACATCTCTTAGGAATTATCTTTAACCGCATCACGCAACCGAAATCCGAATCGCTACCAATAGTTCGGATATATATATTCATGCACGGCGTCTGACTTTCTATCTGAACCGAGTTTATACGAATGTATCCGAACAGTTCCGATTTAAAAGCACGGAGCGCCCTCTCGCGTGTTGTTATTGATAATCATAGAAGCCTTTAGAGACTAGTCTAGTTAGTGTGTTTACAAATGTGGGACCCCCGCCCGTGTTTCACGATGATAGATTGTCTTTCTCCTACGACCTCGATTATTCGATTATCTGTTATAATGTTATTTTCTACCAAACAAACAAGATCGTATAAACCTCTTTCAAACATCCTTACGGGAATCCGCTTTGGCCGAATGCAACGTCTCCTTGGTGTAGCGGTAAGATTGTGTCCGCTATAAGAGCGGGGAATCAGGTTTTGATCCCCAAGTTAGTGATGGCTTCCCTTCTTGGTGGTCAGGCCTGCCGGGATAATATAAAGACTAATGTGCTTAGTATCAGGATTAATATAACCGGCAGTACCGGTGAACATCCCAGGAAACGTCGTGATGTAATTATAATACGGTTGATAACGGCGAAAAACACCATTCAAACAAACAAACAAACTAAAAATCAATTGGCCGAGTGGTTAGCATGGCGAGTTTAATACTGGACATTTCCCATTGGTGAGTTACCAAGTCGTCATGAATTATTGTACTGTCGTTGTGATATAACTGAACACATGACGAAAACAGCGCAAACTCTTAATAAACCAAACATATTTCTACCACCTCGAGAAATCTGCCATGGTCGAGTGATGCCGTTAGAAGTGTTGAACCGGGCGGTCATGATTCATAGTTATTGGGCAAGGAATATTTCCCAGCTTTAGTACTGGATAAACACCCGGTGGTCATGAATGAATGTACTGCGATATAAAAGCAGTACCACGGACATAGCACTAAGCTCTCATAATCAAGACATGCGTCTACCACCTCTGAAAGCAAAAAAATGACCTAAGCGAATTTAATGATGTTCCCGTAAAAAAAATAACATGTTCATAATGTTTTATTATATATTTAACGAGAGATTATTAATGGCTAACATGGCACGAAGCCGATCGTCAGTAATCTAGAGATTTATTGCAGTTACGGTCAAGTTACATACTGTTATGGTCTGTTATGTTTGTAATCGTGTTTCAGTCTCGTTCGTGGTGATTTGCTGAACAACATAACGAACAGTGCAGATCAAAATCAAACTATATACAGAGAAACAGGCTGATTTGGATCTTCGCTTGTCGCTTGTCGCAAAGTCTCTGGTGTGTTTTGCTATATACATGTATTAAAAAAAAATGGTGAATACTTTAATACATAATTTAAACAAACAGAAGAAATATGCTGCGTTATGTATTATTCAGTAAAGAAACGCCATTTGATTGTCGATTGCTTGGTGTTTAACACTGACAAAAAAACACCAATTCAAAATTCAGTTGTATCACGCCGGCCAATTGACCTACAATGTGATCTAATGTGTTTCGTGACTTTCTTATACGAGTACTCGACATAGCAGACTTTCCAAGTAACTAGCTAATTGTCCACATAGACTGTTAGCGCATTGGTGGAAGACAAATGACGATTGTCACAGTGATTGTTGTCAATTGTCGGAATAATGCTGGTTGAGCAGGGGTTTTAAGAACCCCCGGATTGGCCGCCAACGTCGCTCCCGTTGACGGGGCTCAGCAAAAAAAACAACATTTGAGGGAAAAGGAGCAAATATTTACGGTGTTTCTTTTATTCTCACAACAGCTTAAATATTCGTCTCACGTAACACTGGTCAAAACATAATCATATAAGGTGAATGGTACTTTGTCGCTGTCGTTTTCTCTATCACTATAATATAATGAGACACATCTCGTAAAAGATTTTGTCCATTTTAAAAGCTTTGATGCATTAGGTGCTCTTTGTCCACAGTGCTGCATCATTAAATTAAGCCGTTGTCAGACTTTGTTTATTGCGTTTTTATACCACTTTCGTTCTTTTCTCCAGTGTATTTTGTTTAATATTTAAGTCTTTGATAGTGTCGATAAAGATGTGCTTGCGTTTCCATATTTTCTGATTTAAATGTTATCTCTTTATCAAAGGTTTGAGATTGTGAGTACTTTTCTAACTGTGTACGCCTCTCTCAGGTAGAACTCACCCTATACCATTTCAAATCGTGACCTCTAAGCTTTAAAATAATCAAAAGAAAAGAGGTGTCATGTATCGTGCAATATATAATTTACCGCGCGAATATGGTTATCGTCATTTTGAACGGGCAGCCAATACATATTTACAAGGAATTTAAATCAATGTCCTATATTCATTGCATACACTTTTTTTGTACGCAAATAAAGGTTCTTTTAGGGAATATTAGGCATGACGCAGGATGTATTTGGCGAGATTCGACCTACAATGCAGTCTAAGGTGAGCCCGTACATCCACCGAGTCTTACCAGAATCTTCACTGACCTTCTACATGTAAGTTAGGTCTATTGGAGCATCTTTTGATACCAAATCAAGAACTGTAGTCCATTAGTTTTTTATGCAAAATAATCATGATATGATTCCGCCTATAAGACTCGTAATCACCAGACGTTACTGAAGTAAACTGCTTTTTTCAAATATATAATATGTCCTGAGACGGAAATTGTCCGTTGTCACGAAACTATGTTTGCTGTCCATCATGATTAATTTATATGTGAATTATTTCATTTCCTGGGCAAACATTATTAATCCTTATCTATAACAGTGTGCTGTTGATAAATGTGATAGCTGCCAAAGACAATTAAAAACTGTTGAAAACAATCCAGATGCACGTGAGACAGCTTGTGTCGAGCTGTCTCTCCTGAAATCTGCATTATTTGCAACTTAGACATTTTACCAAATTTCCTGTTGTAGGAAACATTGAGAGGTCACATTTTCAACAGTGAAAGAGTTAATATTTGATATGAAAAAGATCACGATTTACATTCATGTTTATCCGGATTGGTAGCGATCACGATTTACGTACATGTTTATCCGGATTGGTAGCGATAACTATTTACGTTCCTGTTTATCCGGATTGGTATCTTGCGACTAAAATTAACGTCTGACAATTATCGTAAATTTGGATCAGATTGCATCGATGCGAACATTTCCTGGAAAATTGGTTGATGCATTGCGTACCGACAGCTGTCCTCTTAATGTACTATATTGGCCTACTACGTGTAAGGTAACGTTACTATAAACTACTAATTGGTCTTAAAGAGCGTAAGCTTTTGAGCTGCTTTAGCCCCATTTGAAAGTGTATAGCTAATATTATAGTATGTACAAGCATCTGACAGGTTCACATACCTTGAAGAGACAGCGTTAGATAAAAGGGAGTCCGGTGCGATACCTTAGCTCTTTCCGAAAAGACGCATTGTTTCGTTTACGTGCTCAGTATATATCAATGATATACGCGAGGCAAATTTTCTTGGAAATGACCAGTACTTAACTTCTATTTGAATGGGAGACACTTAAAAGCACCTGGACCTCTGGATTGCCATTCTTGCATATTATCCACTCATGTACCAGTGGCAAGCTCAGCCAGGTTTTCGGTACTTCATGGATGCTACAAGTACATGTCACAAGTTCCACGAAAGTGTTACTTTATGGAATATACAAGCTTTACAAGTTTAGCCAAGTGTTGGCAATTTAAGGACACTCTTGATCTGATAATTCTACACGTCACAAGTTCCGCAAATCTCTTGATACTTTATGGACCGTTGCTTATCTTACGCCATATACCTGTCGCAAATACCAATGTGTTTTGTCCTTCTATAAACTACATCGATTTGATTCATGCAATGTTATATTTTCTGTAAAGTTGTTGACACTTTATGGACCATATTTGCTTTGTTTCAAGAAGCTTTCACAAATACCAAAATGTTTTGCCCATCTCTAGAGTGTACTGCATTGCTTCGTGTACCTGTCACAAGTTTCACGATAGTTTGTTCCTTTACAGACCGTCTTGGCCCGTTGCATGTACCTGGGACAAGTTCCGAACGTTTCCCGACTCTTCATGATCTGTATTGGCATGCTTCGTTGACCTATCAAATATTTCCTGACGCTTTATAAACTGCGTTAACCTTCAACATGTGCTTGTCTGAAGCAACCGCATATCCACCCATTATATGGACTGTATTAGCCTCTGCTTCATGTACGTGTCTCAATGTGTGCAAGCTTTCTATAAATGTATAGACTGTACCTTTATACAAAGGCTCACACGATTCCTTCCTGTACACTGATGCAATGTGTCCCAAGTTATCATAACCATAACAACCCTAATCACTTCCTCCGTTTAAAGCCTTTATATATCGGTATTGTTCGTAGGCTTGCAGGGTGTCGCCAATCTTTTACGAATTCAATTTGAAATTGCCGGGCATTTTACACAGTTGATAAATATCGAAAACGCCGAACAAATTAGGGGTGATTTATATAAATAATATTATCATGATCTTTAGGTTAAATTTTTGAGCCGCCAAAAGGAATTCATTCAAAGATACATATTTATTAATTAACATTGTACACGTCAACTTGACTCTCCGAAATTGAGGTCACAGAAGTACGTCCACTCCAAATAATATGGTAGATTGTCAAATAAGACATCGTCTGATTGACAGCCCCGTATATTTATTTCTCCCTGTCTGAGACAGGAACAGAAAATAATGAGACATGTCAATATGAAAGGGGCGTGGCCGCATCAGTTTTAGTATTCTCTTCACTAGAGTATACGTACACTATATCGTAACAGGTGTAGTTCTTACAATTGGCGGGGTGTTATTGGGTAGGCCCACATGCCTGACATTCCCTATTCTCTCTGAACGTTTGAAGTTAACCAGATCAGAAAGTCTACTCAGGGTTATCTATTGTGTCCATTATGTGTCCGTCGTCTGTCGTCGTTAACAAAGGATTTATCATCCTAAGCCAGTTTCTACGAATTTCAATCACAATTTCGACACGATTGTTCTTCCAGTGACCCTCTTTATTATTTACTTTATCCGGATTGTGTGGGTTCATAAAAGTCTGTGTTTGTTAACGGACATCCTGATATAAGTCTATATTGTTTATAAGAGAATAACGTGCCATTCGTTGATGGCGCGGAGCAAATTTCGGGGGCTTAACTTGACGTAATCGTTTTATATCCTTGGCGATCCGCCATTATTCCGAATATTGTTCTGCATATCAAATTATGACGTTTCTTCATTGAATCACAGATATTTTGGTTTTATTGACGGAAATTATTAAATAGAAAGTCTGATGTATTGTATAAACATACAATTTAAAACCAACTTAGTCGTTTGCCACAGTAATTATTATATTTCCTGTTGTGATTTCCCGCTATTTGATTTATAACGAACTAAGTCATTTGAACAAGTTGTTATGATTTGAAGACAGCTTAATCAATCAAATGCATACATTTGGAAGTTAAATATGAAATATAAAAAATAACAGATATATATATATACTTTTTATCAGCATCATTATCGATAGTTTTAAACTACAGTGGACCCTGTGCATTAAGATCACCCAATGGGAATACAACAGTATGGTCTTTGTTCACAGTTGGTCTTAAATTGCAGGGTCATCATGTATGCAGAAATTAAGTAATTGGGAAACTAAAAGGGTGGTTGCTATAGACAGGGAATCGCTGTTTTACCAACGCTGTTGAATTTTACCTTGATCTCTTTCTTTTTTTAATTTATAGAAAGCTTGATTAACTATGGTGAGGTTTTTTTTTAATTTAAACTCGTTTTATATATAGTGGAACGTGTATAAGTACCGCCAATGGGAAGGTAACAATCCGGTCTCTGTTCACAGGTGGTCTTTAATTGCTGGGTCATGTATGCAGAACATCGGTGATTCGGAAACTTAAGGTATGTTTGCTAAAAGGAAAGGGAATTGCTTTTCCAAGCCGGTCTTTAGCAAAGGTTTGATTATACCGATTATGGAGCAAATTCTTGTTGCTCCGGATGGTTGATATCTGGATACGCACCCAGTACGTTCTTCAAGTGTGTTTGTGGTCCAATATGTTGACGACGCTTCCATGGGGAATGGAACCCGGGACCTCTGGGAAAGCGGCGTAAAACCAAATTAACAAACTGTCTGTGATTAATTCATCATTCTGCCCATTGAATATGTTTCAAAACAGTAACAAATGCACTGCCGAACGATTACTTTGATTCTACAACTGGAAAACAAATATTCTCATCACCACTGTAACAAGGTTAAATCTGGGTCGCAGTCACACTCAGGTGAAATTAATTTCCGATTGAAAGCGACGTCTTATCTTACGGCAAAATACAATGGAAATCTTAAAATTACGTTCAATTTTCTTCTTCAATTCTGATTTTAACGAAATGGACCGTATTTTAAAGGCTGTAAAACTGATCTAAACGTCTGTTAAGTAATATGTTTGACAAAGTCGCAGTTCAAGTCGAACATTGACTTCACCAGAATGTTGTCTTGGACTTGGGGCTGTATTCGGAGTGTCCTGACACACGGAGTGCTGGGCGAATCGACCAATCAAGTTATGTCTTATAACAAACACTCGTCGAATATTAAATCGGAAAACACCATAGATATTAACGTAGAAGCACCTATCAATAATTCAAAACCTCCGCGGGTCCGATCATCCTGTAGCTCGGCTAAATTTATGAGAATGAACAGACGGTGTCAATGACCATAACGAGGAACAATGGTCAGTCGTGTCCAGACCTCATTAAACAGCAAGAGATATATTTCAGACGCTTATGGGCGGTATCTATCGCATCACTCACACATTTCGTGGAAATGTCGCGGTGCACCTAGAAAGCAATCACCCAGAAGTACTCAGAAAAAACAACAACATGGTTTGCTTTTATTGTAGCGCCAAAACGCGTGCGTCAAAACATTTTGGTCTTTCATATTAAAGTAAACAATTTCGAATAATTTAGTGATGAATACTACATGTCGATATTAAAGAGCCTTATAAAACGATGGGAGCGCGCGCCGGGTGGGCTTACTCTATACTGGTTGCACAGGCTAGATATAACTTGTTCCATTTTTATACATGAATCACAGTGTAGGGATACATGACAGGCCGACGGTTTGCTTTTCTTGTGCTAGAAATGGTGATAGGAATAAAATAGTCCTAAGTTATGACTAGGTTATACACATGTACTAGGAACCATCCTACAGTTTCTAAGCTGTACATAAGAATATCAATACTATCTTGACAGACATGTATTCCGTGCTCAACCTTCATGTAACCGTGGTCATCACAGGTCGAAGAATTTCGGGATAAGCATTACGGCTATAAGTTGCCGATTGCACTAAAAACTGTACCGGAAGTATCGATACCCAGGCCACGTCGTGGTATAACTGCTCTAATTATACACGTACCGATTGCTTGATTGATTTTTTGTTTAACACCATTTTCAACAATTTGTCATATCAGGGCGGCCAGTTCACTTTCTCATATGTGTCTTTGCTTTCTCATACCAGTACTCCACACAACATACTTTCAAAGCAACCGCCTGCTTTTCCACATCGACTTTTAGCCATTTGGTGGACGCCGCATGTCACAGTGACTTTATTCACACTAAGGAAAGAAAGATGACCCGAGTTGAAATTCGAACTCTCAACATTACTACCGAATCACGTTTGGTCTCTTTCTTTATTTCGTTTGAACTTTTATATTTTATCTCGTTTGTGAAAAAGACATTCAGCTTATCTTAGTCACCCTCGATGCCCTATTCTTGGATAAAAACGTTCATGTGCAAAAATCCCTAAGGCAGGTTTCGCTTATCGCCGGATTTGAACCCAAGAACTTGATCCATTATAGCTGTTGCCAATGTAAGACACGACCTAAACATAACACTTTATGACCATCAACACTTCGAGGCACAGATTTAAAGAACCATAAAACATAAACAACTAATTTCTAACAAGAACCTGAGACTAATAAATTATATCGAAGACTATCATTTTCGAAAAAGCTAATGACGTTGGCAAATTTCATTCCTAGGCAACGAATAATGATAGGGAGAGGTTGGGAGCGGCTATATATTTGAGCCATCTGAAAACCAACATTGTGGACTTTGTGTCAAATGTCGACCCTGACCAGCCTAAGCATGCCGTGCAGGCTAACCTGGACATACATGTTTCGCCTCCTGTTGATTATCTGTTTCAGGAATCATTACTCTATACATCCATCCCTCGGCGACGAATTGTGTCGGCCCGGATCGGTCTGCGCGGACAGCGCAGGCTGATCTGGTCGACACATTACGCAGGTGCCATAATGTTGGTTTTCTCGAGGGACGGCTCAATTATTTCACGTTATGATTCAGAATGAATCTTTCACGTCATATGCCTCTTTCTGTGCAATATATTAATAATAAAAACGACTTTCGCTTCGAGAAAAGCTTTTAGGATAATCTCCCCAAGTCTATATTTATGAAATTGCATCTTCGAGCCCTAACTGTCATTAACCCGAGTGAATAATGTAATGGCACCAATATAAACTGGAACGCTCCAATCGAACTGGAACCTATTGTATATAATGGCAGCTATCATTCAGCACTTTGGCTAGCCTGCATATTCGTAAAGTCATTGTAAATCCTTTATATTCCGTTTCTATATACTATAGCTACTGGTGCTGTTTCTGACGAAGAGCTCGATGTATAGCCTCTCGTTGACGCTGCCTAGTGCGCGACAAAGTGGCGAAACAATGAGGTCCACTTTGGCTTGACGGGCGCCCATATAAAGTGTAAATCTCACGCAAACAACACGAGCCTTCCCGCGTCCGGGACAGTAATTGGTCTCGAAACCTAATCCGCTCGAGTCTGTCACGCACCAAGTTTGATACGGAATTAGAAATCTGACTGAAGCCAGTCTTGTGAAAAATTGTGACCAAATAAAACAATCTGTGCCCAACTTAACGCCCGGACAGTCTTATTTAGAAAGTGATTTGTGAAACGTGGTACATTGTTTTGTTATTATGTTCTCATTTCTTTTTTCTCTCTCCAATCTTGACGGAGAGATAAACGAGCTACTAAATTGTATAGTGCGCCCCTACGACATATTGCAAATGAGCGCGATATCAAACGACATTTTACGACGCAAGCCTGGTAAATAAAGTACTCCAGTTTCTCGAGATTAACAAATGTTTACCGCTGTGATTTCTTAATGAAGCTATTGGACAATTAGTTAAATCAATTATTTATTTTTCGCGTCAACGGTAATTCCTGCAAGATATTGGATGTAAATTATTCGTGTGTCGTCAACGATTACGACGCAATGTATCACAGGCGAAAAGTTTGGTTTTTAATATTTATTCTGTGCAATAGGAATTATGTTCTCAGCAAGAAGAAAGAAATTCGACGCTTACCAATGGGTACGTTACATTTTGAACAATTTGTCATAGCAACATGTTTCATTTTCGACTTGTAGAAATATTGTAGAAAATGGAGGTGTTGCTCATAATGTGCAATATCTTCTTTTTTCTAAATGTTTTACTTTCATGTTTACCCACCATACCTACATAAGGAGAAATATCGTAGAGAAATTAGATATTGTTAATGCTAAGCTAAATATTTAATATTCGATATGTGGAAACATTGTAGTGAAAGAAGACGTTACCCATAATGAACAATATCTCCCCTTTTCCAAATGTTTCACTATCATGTCTTTATACTATATGTTCACTAGTAAAAACATCGTAGAGAATGGAGATGTCACTTCGGATGAGAAATATCCCCTTTTTCTCCAAATATTTAATGAACATGTCTACATATTAATCTTTGATTGATATGCTTGTTGTATGTGCTTAAAATGTCTTAACTCTATAAGTAAATAGTATATGTTGATACACTAAGGCGACAGTGCTTTATGTAGGGATACACCAAGGCGACAGTGCTTTATGTAGGGATAAACTAATGCGATAGTGCTTTATGTAGGGATAAACCAATGCGACAGTGCTTTATGTAGGGATAAACTAAGGTGACAGTGCTTTATGTAGGGATAAACTAAGGTGACAGTGCTTTATGTAGGGATAAAACAATTTCAACAAAGAACTGCTACCAAGGTATATATTTGAACCGTGTTACATGAAATTCAACCTTCACATGCTTATAACGAGTGGGGCTTAATTCTTTCGCCGCCAAAGGCAATACAAGGTTGTTGCAAACAATGCAGATTCAGGTGAGACAGTTTGTAACGAGCTCGTTACGAGCTATCCCTCCTGAAATTGGCATTAATTGCCACTTAGACATTACATTTTATCAAGTGTCCTGTTAGTCGAACTATTAAGTGATCAAATTATCAACATGGACGAGTGCATCTGCTATATGATCCACGTGGAAAGCGTTTGTAGCTCTAATTTTCGAAGAAACAGCTAGCTATACTACTCACCTCGGCATCGGCGTTGGTGTCACACATTGGTTAAGTTTTTTGGATCACCTCTTTTCTGTCAAAACCGTTTGAGATATTGCTTTGAAACTTACAGCACTTGTTCACCATCATTACCTCCATCAACAGACAAGAGTACATTACATAACATAGGTCGGTTTTCCCTGAGAACCATTCATACAGGTATTACTAAATATCTAAAATAGTGCTCGACTGACAATGTTGGAAAGACAAGTCAATAATATCAAGGGGTCATGCCTCCTTCCCTTCAATATCTGATATCGTAACACTGTATGATTATAATGAGGTATATTGTTTGAAAGGAGACTAGGTACTGTCAACGTATAAAAATCACAATTTTCGGTTTTAGCTGTTCATCTGATATGTACAATTCAGAGTCATCAGCTTTCGAACAATCTGAGTCAAGAAAAGGTCACACCACAGAACATGTTGGCGATCAGTATTACCTTGATATCCCTGTGGAACACCACAGAACATGTTGGCGATCAGTATTACCTTGATATCCCCGTGGAACACCACAGAACATGTTGGCGATCAGTATTACCTTGATATCCCCGTGGAACACCACAGAACATGTTGGCGACCAGTATTACCTTGATATCCCCGTGGAACACCACAGAACATGTTGGCGATCAGTATTACCTTGATATCCCTGTGGAACCGTGCAGCTTGGCACACCACAGAACATGTTGGCGATCAGTATTACCTTGATATCCCTGTGGAACCGTGCAGCTTGGCCTTCACACTCTAGAAACGTTAGTTATGCTTAGATAAGAACGATATGTTCATAATAAGAATTATATTTGGCAATTCCGAGAATGAATTTACTTCAGACCAATCAGAACTTGAGCACTGGGTAAACGTTTCATAGTTGTTCAGTCTGATCAGGTTCTGCACTCATCGCTTATGCGTCAAAACAAGTTTCAACAGGCATCATGCATTGTAAATTCAGATCCCTTTGTCTGGATGTGTCCATTGGTGGATTTTAGACTTGTTAAACATGCCTTGGAACACGGCACAATGGTAACTCTAATCCTGCAAACATAGTAATTGCGGTACAAAGAGTTTGTGAAAAGGAGGGATATTCCAACAGTTTCAAACGTGGTCTACTTAAAAACAGTCAACATACATCTGAATAATGATAAATGTTGAAAGGCAACCAGTTAAAGAATATAACTAATCGATGAAGTCCTACTTTCTGAATGATTCGCAAAAAGGTTACTTTAATTGAAGAGACGTAATTGAAGAGAATGTATGGCCATTATCAGCCATTCAGTTGAGATTCAATTTTCTCATTTTGACATCCTTCGGTTATAACTAATGATCATTGACGTTATCGCTCCACATTAATGACCTGACCCTGACCCTGACCCTGAACAAAGTTAGTTATGTAACACATGTTTTCATTATACCCCCAGATACATAGTATATGGGGGCTATATAGGAGTCACGCTTGACGGTCGGTCGGTCGGTCGGTTTG
>JAUELF010041092.1:0-17135 GCA_031471495.1 Clinocardium nuttallii
CTAGTGACCTACTTTTTGACCCGACATGACCCATGTTCGAACTTGACTTACATATCATCAAGACAAACATTCTGATACAGTTTCAACATGCTCAAGTTGAACATATGGCCTCTAGAGTGTTAACAAGATTTTCCTTCAATTTAACCTAGTGACATAGTTTTTGACCTGATATTACCCAGTTTCGAACTTGTCCAAGATTTGATCGAGATGAATGTTCTGATAACCTTTCATGAAAATCTGATGCAAAATGTAGCCTGTAGAGTGTTAACAAGGGTAAATGTTGAAGCCACACGACAGACAGACGCCAGACAAAATATGATCATAATAGCTCACCTTGCACTTCGTGCACAGGTGAGCTAAAGACATTACATGTCCCTCAGACAGTTTTACAGTTAATAAAGAACTAACAAACACTTCATGTCTCACAGACTGTTTAACAGAATAATGGATAACTAATAAATACTAGATGTGTCACACATATTTTATCAGATAAGAAATAACTATTTGCATGACATTTAATTAAATAACAAACAACAGATTAGAAATATCTTACTCTAGACGTCTCACAGACGATTGAAGCTACAGACAAATAAGAAAGAACTAACAAACACTTA
Source organism: Clinocardium nuttallii (assembly GCA_031471495.1). NCBI lineage: Eukaryota > Metazoa > Mollusca > Bivalvia > Cardiida > Cardiidae > Clinocardium > Clinocardium nuttallii. The sequence goes on from JAUELF010041092.1 coordinate 615, forward strand.
ATGTCTCACAGACATTTTAACAACAGAGATAAGAAATAACTAACAAATACTGCATGTCTCACATACAATTTAACAACAGAAAGATAAAAAATAACTAACAAATACTAGATTTCTCACATACAATTTAACAGATAAGAAATAACTAACAAATACTAGATGTCTCACATACATTTGTTCAGAATAAAAATAACTAACACTAGACATATCACTAGACATCTCACAGACATTTTAACATTTTACAATAACATGGCTACATACCTTAACAACACTGATCTTTGTAAAAAACATGTAGAAAAGACATTATTAAAACTAGAGTGTTTGAAGCAACACATGTGTTAACTGCTAATAACTTATAAGTAGCAGACAAACAGGAGACAATTTGTTTAAGGGGAAACAACCAGAAAATGTTGTATATTTTTTACTTCAATAACTTTCCCATACTTACAATATCTGTTTCCCACACAATTACACATTCTGCAGCAGACTGTCTGTTGCAGCAGTGATTTATGTGTGTTTGATAAGGGAAAGTTTAACTGAAGATTAAGTATTTATCTATCTTTCAAGAAAATAATTACATCTGAAAATGTGGAGGTGAGAGAGGAAACGCTTGTACATTTCTCGTGCTCTGAAACCTCTCATACAATATTTGCAAAGGTTGTAAGCAGATGCATTTGTTTCTGAAAAAAGACTATTCTTTGCATTTTAAGTCAAGACTTTTAACATACTCTTTTCTACATAACATGTATTTCTAAAATGGACTAAATATGAATACATTACATGTTGTTTTAAATATGGCTATGTATCTGCAGTTTGAAACCAGTTACAGAGAATTTATGCAGGCACTACAGATTCACACCTACTGTTTCGGGAGTATACCAAAACTTAAATAAAATGCATAATGTGCTATGCACTAATTGCCTTTTACACTTTTCCCGTTAACCCATAAAACCTGATTAAATCAGGATACTTTACTTCTGACCTTGAAGCAAAATAAATGAAGTGCACGATCTACTTATTCCCCTCTATTATCATATAAAGTTTTATAAACCTCTTGAACCCTTTCCCACATACAACAAATCTGCTGCAAACGATTTTGAAGACATATTGACAACACTATGGGAAATTTCTAAAAAATGTACAATTAATGAAACGAGTTGAAAACATTGTGGCAAAATGCATATTTTCTACATTGTTTTCAAAAGCTGTCTTCTGCAGATGTGTCAAATTGCATCTGCATGTGGTGAGGAAAGGATTAAAACATTTTGCACAATTATAAACCTATCTCTAACATTGTTTGAACTTTCGCATATTCATGCATTTTACACAGAGGGTAAGCTTATAGGTTTTTCCTGTGAATTAGGTAGAGAACTAACAATAGCGTTCACAAGAAATATGTTGATAAGGTACATATGTACCCAAATGAATACCCTATTTGAATGTTAGAAGTGAGTCTTACTGTGCTCCCTCTTCATAGTGTGAAACAGAAAAGTGCTCTCTGATTATCATTCTAATTATGCTAGAAAAATAACAACTGTGAGGGTAGAGAAGAAATCGCTGAACAGTTTCTCCCTTTTTCACAATGTTTTCTATACTGTTTGAAAACCATACTTTTAATTGGACTAGCTTCCCAGTTTCTTTCCGTAGATGGTTCTAATTTGAAACCTTTCTCACATATGAAAAATCTACAGCAGATGATTTTGGAAACATCAGGGCAAAATGATGGAAAGTACCTACATTTAAATATTATTGAATCGAAAATAATGTGTCAAAAGGAAAAAGTCCTTTTGATACAATGCTTTCAAAGGTCATCTTCTGTTGATGAGTGAAATAACTTGTGGGAAATTGTTTAAATGATATTCAAGGCAAGGGGTTAACCCTTTCCCACATACAATAAATTTGCAGCAGACAACTTTGAAATCATCTTGATAAATCTAGGGAATATTTCTATAACTGACAGTGTAATCATTGAATAGAGTTGAAAAAATTGTGGCAATAAGAAGAAATTGCTCGTTCTGAGCAATTTCTCCTTTTGTTACAATGTTTTCAAAAGTTGTCTGCTACATGGGCATCAGAAAAAGTCTGTATGTGGTAAAGGGTTTACAACACCAAGGAGATTAAAACACCAAACACTCACCCCTAAAGCTTGCATCTGCATAGCGACTAGCTTGACGACTTCGGAACAGAAGGTGGGAGGTATGATTGTACTGCTATGTTCATTGCGGAACACCCCCATTCCTGGCAGGCTCTCCATGATTGTCTGGGACCCGCTCGATAACACAATTGTTATCAGTACATTAATCACCGTCTAAAAATGAAATCATATTTATTTTTAATGATACATATAATATATGAACACATGGTCTTACCAGACTTTTTGCAAAGGACATCTGCAAAAAAAACAATAAACCACATGGATAGGTAAACTGGCCAACACTATATAAATGAAATACTGCTGAAAACTGCTTTAAACCTCAATTAACTGATCAGACTGAACCCTGTGTCATTTCCAGACACATTATGGACGTATCTGCAGCAGACAACTTTTGAAATTTTCCTTCCAGCCTTTTTTTTTAATCAACTATATGCAATAATAAGGCTTTAATAAATTTTAGTATTTTAGATAGTTTTAACAGATGTTTTCAAAGTCCTCTGATAAAGATAAGTTGTTTGTGTGAAAAGTTGAAAAAATAGAAACTTACCTTTACGGGAGCTTTTTGATATGCATATGCAGCAGACGACTTTTGAAAACATTGTGGCAATGGACAAATTGCTCCTCATGAGCAATTTCTCTTTGTGCCACAATTGTTTCAACTCTATTCAATAATTAGTTTCATTAAAAGTTGCTTAATAAGGATATGTGGGAAAGGTCTAACACTTCAAACATACAACAAATCTACAGCAGACAACTTTAAAAAATATATAGGTATTAAAATGTTCAGAAAAGCTCTCAAATGGAGTTAAAAACATTGTGGAAAAATGAGATTTTTTTCCCCTTTTGCCACAACGTTTTCAAAAAGTAGTCTGCTGCAGATGGATAAAAGACGTGCCTGCATGTTTAAAAAGGTTATAAATAAAATTCTATCAGTGATGTCTGACTTACCTTCAGATGAGGTAGATGGGCGATGAACTGGAACTTCTTTAAAGTCAAATATACCCCTAGAAATAAAAAAGTTATATTAGCCGTCCTGCGAGAAAACATTGTGGACTCTGCATAGAGTATCGGCCCGGATGGGCCTTAGCATGTGGCGCAGGTTAACTTGACAAGACACTTTTTGCCTTCTATGGATTTTCTGTTTCAGGAATCATTACTCTATACATCTATCCCACTGAGACACAAAGACCATAATGTTGATTTTCTCATGGAACGGCTCATATAATATATCATAATAACATTTAACTCTCTTTTCCTACATGTACACATATTTTGACATATCTGCAGCAAACGACTTTAGACAACATTGTGAGCAATTTCTGTGTTTTTCACAATCTATTCAACTCAATTATAATAGAATTCCTAATTTATTGACATTATACATATTTTGTCTGGATATTTTCAAAGGCATCTGCTGCAGATTTTTTGAAAGAGGGAAAATCACTTCTTTTTTTAAGTTATATTGATAAATGTCTAGTTTTTATGCAAAACAGTTGCAACTTCATCTTGTTAAAATGTAAAGTTACAACCATTGTGCGAGAAAATCATAACATTTTGATTGATTTATTGGAATTTAATGCTGTTTTCAACAATCTTTCAGTCATATCACGGCAGCCAGTTCATAATAATGTGTTTTCAGGCTTTCTCACATCAGTACTCCACACAACATTGGCTGCTCTTCTACTTCTACTCTTCCTATTGGTGGAAAACGAATGACTTTGGTCTTTTGTCAGACGTCAGAAAGAATGTTGGCCAAGGTTGGGTTCGAACACACAACCCCTGGAATGACAGCCAGCGTTGCTACTGATTGAGCTACCAGGGCTCAGCACACACAACATTTTAATGAAGACTTGTTTCAATACTAGAATGGAGTGCTCCGTGGAGCATGTGTGTGTCACCTGCACCTGCACCTGCTCATTGAAAGTGTGACGAAAAAGTGTGACGAAAAAGTGTGACGGACAGACAGACAGACGGACGGACAGACGCCGGATAAAAAAAAAAGTAATCCCTAAGTGCCTACCATGCTACGCAGGGTGACACAATAAAGTAATCAAGTTTTCCTCCATTCCTACCTTTCAACAGATTTGCCGCTGCCTCCCAATCACACTTTCTCTGTAAGTTAATAGAAGAACAGATAGATCAATGAGCCAAGCTCTACCAGAATCAATATTTAAGGCTTTCCCACATAGTACAACAAATCAGCAGCAGACGACTTTGAAAACATCTAGCAATAGATACGGAAACTCTCTGTAAATAAATGTATAACTATTGAATAAAGTTGAAAGAATGTGGCCAAAGAAAAAATTGCTCATGATGAACAATTATTCCTTTGGCCACAATGTTTTCAAAAGTTGTCTGCTGCAGAGGCGTCTGAAAGTGTATACATGTACATGCAGAAAGGGTGAATGCTTATGCAATCAATGAAGATCCAGATAGACATATACATTAGTACAGTTTGATCTTGCTCTCAACTGTGTGCCACAAAATCATTGAAGGTTTTAAGAAACATCCTACAAATATTGTCCATAGGGATCTGATAACGTGGATGTTCAAGCAGATCTTTTACATCCTGTATACAATTTTCATTAACCCATACCAACTTGCAGATGCATTTTGAAGCATCTACAGCGACAACTATTGAAAACAAAGTAACAGAAATGCTAAAGTTAACCCTTTCCCATATATAGACGCTTTCTGACACCTCTGCAGCACACGACTTTTGAAATACTGGCAAAAGGATTAATTGCTCTCCATGAGCAATTTCAACTTTAGCCATATTGTTTTCAACTCAATTCAATTATTATACTTGCATTTATAGAGATATTCCATAGTTTGATATAAATGTTTCAAAGTCATCTGCTACAGAATTGTTGTATTTGGGAAGAGGATAAAAGAAACACATTTGTAACATGTCTTTATGTTTTAATTGAAAGGGGGAGACATATATATACGGTCTTGATAAGACTTTCAGACATGTTTCTCACTGCCAAGGAAGATGACACACTACAATAATTAACTTAAGGTAAGGTTGATACCAAGGTTTTTTCCAACCTGGGAAAAACCTCAAGTTTATAGTGTCTATGAACGTATTACCTGTGGTTAAATCTGGACAATATCTCAATGTTTAATTTGCACTTTTTGCATCTTTTTCTTCCAAATTATACCATTGGTGAAATCCTACTGGTCAGTTGTTAAAATGGAATTTTGTATTAATCAGTTAATTTTTTTCTGTGTGAAGAATTGTGAAATTTAGATTATGTATAACATATTTTAGGTTAACACAATACAACATTAAAAAGATTGTTTTTTCATAATTTTTCCAATATATAACCTACCTTAGGATAATTTTTCTTTGATATTTTATTAAAAAGTCGATCCAGTCTGCGCAGTATAAGGTTGAGAGCGGGTCTAACGGGTTCCTGGGACCAGTCTGTTATAGGCAGTATTTCTGTCATATATCTAGGGATGAAAAAAACAGTTATTGATTTGCTAAAATAAATATTCTCATATAATTCTAGACATATCTATAAAAGCCTTTGTTTGACAATATTAAGAGAAAAAGGACGATGCTAATGATGAACTAATTGCCTTTTTTCTCAAAATGTCACTTATCTGTTTGAAATTCTTATTTAAAGCTTACCATATTTTATATGTTCAATAAAAATCATTCAAATGTTTAGCATACCTTTGTAATCCAGCACAAGCCATCGTTTCAGCATCATAGGGAGCCAGCTTCAGCAAAGTATGTGCTATCTCAGCTAGTCGCTAAAAGTATAAACATTTGGGATAAAAATCTACACAAAGGTAATACTTGAGTATTTCATTGGTTATTTTAACTAGAATGGAGTGCTCTGCAGAGCATGTGTGTCACCTGCACCTGCTCATTGAAAGTGTATCGAAAAAGTGTGTCGGACAGACAGACGGACGGACGGACGCCGGACAAAGAAAAGTAATCCCTAAGTGCCAACCATGCTATGCAGGGCGACACAAAAAGTACACAATATTGGTGAAGCTATATGTCTCACATAATTATATACTTCTATTTATTGATTTATACTTATATATGTATAAGCTTGTATATGGGCCGGAGGCCGAAATACTTGATTAAAGAATTTAATTTAATTTAATTTAATTGGATCAGGTCAATATTATTGAGTAATAGATGCTTGATCACATTATGAGAGAGTTTTGGTTGTGAAGTGATAGAGTGCTGCCTCCAGTGCAGGAGGTCCCGGGTTTGTTCATACCATAGATTTTAAAAATGGTAGTTATGGCTATGGCTTGCCCTCCTTGGTGCTTAGGATTGTGGGGTAAGCATTATGTCGTAATGGTTGGTGTCAGTATGGAACTGTTGTACTTGTAAATTACCAAGGAAATAATGTCATAAACTGAAAAATTGTTGACAATTTCTCTTTTTACCACCATGTTTTCCACTTTTAGTCATAGGTTATCCATTCAATTGTAGAGATTTTCTATTTTTTGACAAAATATGTTCGAAGTCGTTTGCTGCAGAAATGTCGTATGAGGGAAAGCATTAACATGATACAAACAAACAAACTTACATTATGAGTTTTGTGGTCCAAGAGTTCTGGTGGTCTATACGAGGGGTCAGCCAGCATCTTTCTTAACTCCTTCATACGAATATGTCCTGTGGAGTAAAACTCAGCCACTATATTGAGTAGACTGTCTCGAGGCCGTCTAAACTCATCCCTCATCTGTAGGTACTCATCTTCATGATCGTAATACTGACTCTTTCTTCCCCGACCTTCTTCCATGTGCCGACTACAAACACGAAAAGACATTAATATACTTTCAAATGCTTTTACCAATCACACCAAATTAAGCAGGACTGTCACTAAAGGTGATTTAAGCACTCTGTTTGAAAGAATAAGCACGCAAACTATGTTGTAACTTTTTATGTTATAAATGAGAATGCATGTTTTTTCTTTTCATTAGACACAAAACGTTCTTTTTATAAATTGTCATTACTTTATTTTGTCATATGTTTATTGTGTAAATATTTGATGCAGAGTCCCAGAGGGAAAAATTGGGGGCCTCTTAGCTCTTTCCCACATACAACAAATCTGCTGCAGACAACTAAACACATTTTGTAAAAAAACAAGAAAATCTCAACAATTGAAGGATAACCTATGCCGAAACGTGGAAAACATTGTGGCAAAAGGAGAAATTGCTTATTTTGAGCAATTTCTTCTTTTGACACTATGTTTTCAAAAAGCTGTCTGTTGCAGAGGCATCAGAAAGTGTATAATTGAGGGAAAGGGTTAAATAACGGCTTTATTATTATTAATTATTTAAAAGAAGTGAAAAATTTATGACTTAAAAGAAGTCAAAAATTTATGACTTAAGTAGAAATAACTGGGAAATGCTTATTATAATAATAGACTTTCATTTTTAGGGGCTATTTTTTTTCAAGATGTTTTTGAAGTTGTCTGCAGAATTGTTGTTGTTCAGAAAGGATTAAACCCTAAGTTGTAAACTAAAAATAATTGTGTCAGACCTACCCAGCATTGGAATCTTCCCTCTCATCATAGAACACGCTCGTCTCAACTGGAGAACCTCTGTTTTTATCCTTACTACTTGTTTTATCGGATTCCAACTGTTTAATGGGGACACTCATACTTCTACAATATAAACAAAGTTTCTGGTTTACATATTAAGCACTTGTGCTAGAAATTTACATAAGGAAATTAAATGGATAGCCGATGTAAAATATTGTTTAAACAGTGTTATGTTGCAATTAATCAATCAATTATAGAACATAACAGAAGCTTTATTTATTGAATTTAACAAATATGTTTTTTTTTTTAAATAATTACAATATACATGTACATACAACAATAATAGATGTGAGCCATCCCGCGAGAAAACTAAAATTGTGGACTCTGTGTAAAGTGTTGACTCGGATTTATGTTAAGACTGTTATGAGATATATGTTTTATAGACAATATCATAGCTCAGACAGTGTTAATGAGCAGGGCTAACGATTCAGAGCCCGTGAGTTTGAACCCCGGCTAGACCATTCATTCTTTCCGATGATTAACAAAAGTCATTATGACTAACATCATGCTTTTTTCACCTATGGGCTTAACCCTTTCGCTCAAATAGATGCTTTCTGATGCAGATCAGTTTTTTGAAAACATAGTGACAAAAGAAGAAATTTTTTAAAAGGAACAATTTCCCCTTTTGCCACAATGTTTTCCTCTTTTAGTCATAGGTTGTCCTTTCAATTATAGAGATTATCTTTTTTGACAAAATATTTTCGTCTGCTGCAGAATTGCCATATGAGGAAAAGGGTTAATAGTCTATGTAGGAAGGTAGCCAGTTGCCTGGGATGACTGTTGTGTGGGGGTTACTGATTCAAGAAAGACAAGTTAGGTGAACTGACTTCTGCGATATAACTGAAATAATGTTGAAAACAGCGTTTATCTCAAATCCTTCAAAACAATTTGTTTTATAGAGAGAATATCACATACCTTGTAAAGAACTCACAGGAAGTGACGAGAGCTTTCACAGACATACTTATATTAGAAAGTGTGCTAATTTCTGCCCTGGCTGCCGTCCTATTGTCCCTCTTATCCGTTTCTGTTTTCAGGTACTCCAAATAGCGAGGCAAAACTACTTCTAGTATGTTCTGAAAATTAGCATGTTCTCATATTAATTTTGTTTCAGTTTACGGCTTATTACATCGTTATTATAAAATATTTAAGAACAAATTACCAATTTATATTTGGTTAATAAATAATAAAATATCTGTGATTGCTTTCATATTTCAAATGGGTGATCGGAGATAAATTGCAACATTGAGGTATTTGTCATGTTTCTTAACATCTATCTTTAACACACAGACAACATTTGATACCTGCAAGTGAACATGACTTTTGAAAATATTGCAATAAAAGGTTAAATTGCTTGTTATCCATTTAACTATAGAGATTTTCTATTTTTTGACAAAATATGTTCAAAGTCGTCTGCTGCAGAATTGTTGTATGAGGGAAAGGTTAATAAATATGATAACTTACCAACATCTGAACACTCCTGAAGGAGTCTGGAGCATACATCACCACGGTAACACACAGGTTAACAACATCAAGAATGTTAAATGTATCTGGGTCATTCTCGTAACAAAAATCCTGCAATATAAACAAAGAAACAATTAAATGCTTACCATATACAGAAGCCCTCCGACACCTATGCAGCAGATGACTTTTGAAAAAATGTGGACAATGATGAATTGCTTATAATGAGAAATATCTCCTTTTACCACAATCCTTTTAACTTTATTCAATAATTCAAAGCTGTCTGCTGCAAACATGATATAATGATTCTTTAAGATTAGCCACATTGGTTGAGAGCTCATAGGTCCGAATCATAATGAGTTTGGAGTCAATCTTTGGTACTTGATTATCGAGGGGAATTTCTCCTTTTTAAATTTGTTTTGCTCCAGAGACATCAAAAAGTCAAAAGGTTGTGGCCAATGCTTATACATTTGTGCCACAGACAGACAGGGCATTTACCATATCGCCAAGAATCCTTAACCATTTCCCTGAAAAAAATGCTTTCTGATGCCTCTGCCTATTTATTGACATTTTTCACATTTTTTGTATGTGGGAAAAGTTTAATTCATGGGGAATAAAAACATATACAGTGAGTGGACTCTGTATAACTAAAAGTCAAAGGTGACCAATTAAATAAATAAATTCTTTTATATATTTCAGCCTCATAATTTGTTTACACTTAAATGTAAATTATCAAGAGCAAGCCATTGTCTAAGCAATCAAAACTGCTGCTATGCTGTTTAGAGAAGACAGATCTGTCTCGAGAAATGGTTTGAGTTACTGGATATATTAGAATGATCACATGTTCAAGTAATCACAAGTCCATTGTACTTCACCCTTTGGCTGCCAAAGGCAATTTAAGGCTTTTGCAAACAATACAGATTCTGGTGAGACAGCTTATAATGTTTGCCAATTAGACATTAAATTTTATCAAATTTCCTGTTGGACGAAAAGGGTCCAATTTTCAACATTGAAGAGTCGACTTTTTAAAATTCGGCAACGAAACGGTTAATAAAAACAAGAAGAAATCTCACCAGTGCTTTAAATGGCTTCTCGGCATTCACCAGTTCAAGTATACAGAGTGTATCCGGAGTGTCCAGCTCCAGAGACATCAACAACTTAAACAGACAGTCTGGCTGAACCTGGGGAAAAAACATCAATACTATATTAAATCCTTTCATATAAGAAAATATTTTTTTACCCCAACCGCAGTAGAATATTTTTCAAAATATTGTGACAAAGGGAGAAATTGCCTAGAAAGGGCAATTTTCATCTTTTGCCACTATGTTATCAAATCTATCCAATAATTCAACTTTTTTTTAATAGAGATTTTCTATATTTTTGCCAAGATAAATGATAAACATGCATCAGCTTTGCTACAGAAAACAGATAAAGCCTTACTTTTCATATAAATGAGCAGTCTCGCGAGAAAACCAACATTATGTGTCAACCCAGATCAGCCTTAGCATGCCGCACAGGCTTCCCGGATAAATACTTTTCGCAGGCTGATCAGGTCGATACATTACGCAGATGCCATAATGTCGGTTTTCTCGCGAGGCGGCTCAAATGGAAATAGAGGGTTTTTACGATTTTTTGTACCTTTCTTAACATATAATGTTGAGTGATATTGCTTTATTGATCATGCATATCATATTTACTAATGTCTGTCAATATTTTAATGTAAATTGTACGTTTTATGTTAAAATTTTTTGTATATATGATTAAAGCTCAATTCAATTGTTTATTCATTCTTTGTCATAAAATGATACATATAAACACTACAATATTGTTTATGAAATATTCAAATTCATTCTTCATGAAAAGGGAGAGAGTGAGAGATATAAGAAAGAGTGAGAAAGAGTGAGAAAGAATGAGAAAGAGATACTCTTACTTTAGTTGTATCTTTAAGGCCTGTGGTTGCTGACTCTAAGTCTAGAATAGCTGCAACACTTCCAAACATCTACAATAAAACATGTGTGATTACAAAATAGTTTTTTCTATTCTATCACGATAAGATTTTTAATTCATCCCAAGGATTGATGTTTTCTGATGCTTCTACAGCGGAAGCATTTGAAACATTCTGGCTAAAAGATGTATTGCTTATTATATCTTTCCATGCTAAAATCACGATAAGATTTTTAATTCTTCCCAAGGATTGATGTTTTCTGATGCTACTACATACAGCGGAAGCATTTGAAACATTCTGGCTAAAAGATGTATTGCTTATTATATCTTTCCATGCTGAATTTTTAAAATGCATAAGGAAGAGTTTCTAACCAATTCCAGGATTATCAAGATAAAGTTGAGTTGAGCAGCAAACATCAGATGGTGAGGGATGTCCTGGCTGGTCTGACTCTATCCTGGTGGAACAGGCTTAACCCTTTTCCCACATACAGCAAATATGTAGCAGATGACTTTAAAAACATCTTTTCAAAGAAATAGTAAAAAAACTCCATTAAAGACTGTTTGATTACTAAATAGAGTTGAAAACATTGAGGCAAAGGTGAACTTGCTCATTATGAGCAATTTCACATTTGCCATAATGTTTCAAAAGTCGTCTGCTGCAGAGGCGTCTGAAAACATCTATATAAGGGAAAGGATTAAACAAAATCAGTTCAAAGGGTAAATTACATCTATTGAAACAACACATATCAACAAAGTAACATCTATTTGAAACTAAAATGCACTTTGACCATATTGTTGGAATCAGATATTTACGGACTCAAGCAAGCAGGATCTTTTTTCAATAGCAAGAGCATAAGAAGTAGCCTAAACTAAGGTATGGGTTAGTCCTGTTGCACATGCAGATGTATTTGCAGCAGACAACTTTTAAAAAACATTATGGCAAAAAGAGAAAGTTTCCCAGTAGCTGAAATGTTTTCTACTCTGTTTGATAATTATACTTTGAAGTACAGCGATTTCCCATTGTTTGGGCGCGCTAAATGACCTTAGCTGTCGATGCGCCATAAAACAATATACATTCATTCCCATTGTTTAAATTGGCCCACAGATGTTTTCAAACTTCTCTGCTGTAGATTAGCTGTATGTGGGAAAGAGTTAATTGTGAGTATAGAAATAAATGTATACTAAGCTGTTGAATGATCAGCTTTCTTTCTTTGTAGAATATATGATTTCTTTGTAGAATATAGAACTGTCTACAGACAAACTGATGTAGATAAGCTGTAAGTGTGATAGACTTTACTGTGAATGTAGAGATAAATGTATACTTACCTGTAGAATGAAATATTTTATAGATGTAGATTAGCTGTATGTGTGAGAGGCTTTTCTATGTAGATAAATGTACACTTACTTGTAGAATGAATGGTTTTCTATGTAGAATATAGAACTGTCTACAGACAAACTGGATGGCATCACATATCACAGGGTTTGGTTGATGGTTACTATACGCCCTTAACAGTGTTGGCATCACATACAGAAATCTGTATTCAATATAAATCATATATGATTACAGAGAAAATTGACTATAACAGCATATCTGTATTGGAAATAAATCATAAATTGTATGTTTATGGAGAAAATAAAATGTAACTTTTATGACGTCTCACACAATGTTTTCCACTTTTAGTCAGGTTATCCATTCAATTAAAGAGATTTTCCATTTTTTTGACGAAAATATGTTCAAAGTCATCTGCTGCAGAATTGTCGTATGAGGGAAAGGGTTATAAGTCGTCTGCATGAGGAAGGGGTTTACAGTGGGTTTTCATGCCATCAAAATAAATGGTAGAATGAAGAAATATACACTAAACTTACCCATTTTGAGAAAAAATGTGCTTAAAATGTATGCTTGTGTTCATGATGACTGCAAAACTGTACCGAAGGATGGCTGTGTCTTCACAATGTAGGATAATACACCCATTGATCACATTCAGAAACAGGGCCAAGTCCTGGTTCCAGTTAAAGGCGCTCGTCATTGATGAAAACATACTGTGCATCAACTGGAAATAACATAAAATTATGTTACACAGACCTAAGAAGTGATACCATATTTTTACAACAATGTATCCCTTATTAACCTTTCCCGCATACAGCACATCTACAGCAGAAACCTTAAATTAACTATGACAAAAAACTATGGAAGATCTCAATAAATGAAAATATGATTATTGAATAGTGGTGAAAACATTGTGATTATAGAAACTGCTCACAATGTGTTCCTGCGTCTGCTGCAGGTGTTTCTGATGGGTGTTAAGCATTTAAACAAAGATTGATGTAAATAATTATTTCAATAAGACTGTATGAGCAGATTAGTATAGCTAACAGTGTTTTGGCTGACTTTCTTAACTGTTTCCCACTTGCGGATGCACTGTGATACATCTGCACATAGGCAACTTTTGAAATGTGCAATTTCTACTGTTGCAACATTGTTTTGCACTCCATCTATAATTTCATTTATAGAGATTTCCCATTCATATTTTGTCTAGATATTTTCTTTAGCTGCAGATTTGTTATATGTTGGAAAGGGTAAATGCATCCCCCTTCTCTAAAACGTTAAAGCTCAAATCCAGCAAACTTTTCCCACTAGCATCTTCCTGTTATTCTTAATTGGATGCATTTTTTGTGTTATCTATATATGCAAGATATTTTACTTTTTTTTTCTTTCAATTCTTGATTTAGATCAAGATTTATTTCTGAAAACCTATATACCTGATATATAATACATCACAAGTCTACTGCAGGATCAAAATTTATAATGTCTCTAAAAAATACATGTATTTTGATAACGGGTTCCTGTTAATTCATTTGCTGTAATTCTAAATTAAGACTAATGTAGGACAGAGTTTAAATATTTCTGCTCTTCACAATGATTCCACTCATTTGAAAACATTTCGTAAAAAATAAAGAAAATTCTATAAATGATAATTTAATTGTTGAAAAGAGTTGAAAACTTTGTGGCAAAAGGAGAAATTGCTAGTTTTGAGCAATTTCTTTTTTTGCCACAATGTTTTCAAAAGTCGTCTGCTGCAAAGACGTCGGAAAGCCTCTGGTATACGAGAGAAAGAGTTAAATAAACCTTAATTACCTTCAACCATGATAACTTGTGCAATGTGTCGAGTCCAAATATTTCCTGAAATAAAATTACAAATACAAGTCATGTTTATTCATTATTCTGAATTTATAAATGTAAAGTTTTTGTCACATTTAATTCACACATCATGATTTTTCCCTCTTAATTTATAATATTTGAAATATGTTACATATATAGTTTCATTCTCTTGATAAAAATGTATAGATGTTGCAACATTAACCCTTTCATACATTAAACAATTCTGCTACAATCAACTTTGAAAACATCTGGCAAAAAATATAGAAATATGTAGGTATAATTACTGAATTTTTTTTAAAACATTTAATTGTCACTGAGGGAGAAATAGCTTGTTTTGAACAATATATGTAGGTATAATTACTGAAAAAAATTAGAAACATTGTCGCAGAGGGAGAAATAGCTTGTTTTGAACAATTTCTCCATTTGTCATAATGTTTTCAAAATTTAACTGCAGCAGAGGTATCTCAGAAAGCGTCTATATGTTGGAAAAGGTTAAAGTATATCTGCCAAACAGACACAAAATAATACCAAGTTCATGCAAAACATGACGGACAGACGGAGAAGTGATCCCTGGAAGGCAGGTGACACAAAGCCTCTTATAGTAATAATGATACTTAAATTCATTGATTGATCTCCTTTTAGCCTGGATATTTTCAAAATTATAAACAAGCTTTACTGGAGGGTTAATAAAATAATTGAGGAATAATCAGCTGACTATTTCTCTCCTGTTTTAATAATTTTTTAGTTCTGAAAAATTTACATTTCATAGCCCACAGTTCGAATTGTTTTTATTTAGTAATTTGTATGAACAATTATCGTGTACATATTGTTCAGTTAAATGTGTTTACCTTTCCTAAGCTTCCACTATAGAGACTGAAGTCAGCATCCAAGGCTTTCCTTGGAAATGATGGTAGTTTAACCAGTTCCTCATGGAGGAAGCCCACATGATTCTGTACCTAAAAATAAAACATATTCACTAAGTTAATCATAACAGTTGTGTTTCCATTTTCACATTTTGACACAATAGCTGCAGACAACTTTGAAAAATGTCACTATGTTTTCAAATGTTTTTTGCTGTAGCTGCATTAAAATGCTTCTGTACATGTATTGAAATGTATGTTGTTTATTTTCCTGAAAAAGGAAAAGTGTTCGCTTAACGAATCTCATGCCTTAAAAACATATCTAGTTCACTAACAAACGTTGTGCCTTGAAAACATATCAGGAAATAAGATGGAGCATTTGGAAAATGAGATAACAATTGGATAACAATTGGACAAGAACATAAAACCCTTTATCTATAGCTCTGACGAACCTGGTGTGGTGAAGTACTCTCGAGTATTTTTACAGAAAACAACACTTTCCCTATCTCCACAAACTTCAATAGGAAAGCCTGTTTCTGTAGATTTTCTGTGGCTTCTTCTGGATCCATGTGTACAAGACTGAGTTGCGGGTAAAAGTTACGGCGGAAGAAATAAAAATCTCTCACATAGGAGTTCAGGTTGTGAATCTGGTCTGTAATACAGCAAAATAAGAGAATATTAATTATACCTTCTCACATACAACAAATTTGCAGCAAATAAATTTGAAAACATCTTTGAAAAAACGTGAACATTATCTATAAAGAGTTGAAAGCATTGCTACAAAAAGAAAAATTGCTCATCATGAGCAATTTATCCTTTTGCCACAATGTTTTCAAAAGTCATCTGCTGCATATTAGTCTGTAGGTTAACCCGTTTCTCAAATGCAAGCACATTTTGCTGCATATGAAAGAGAAAACCTTTGCAACAATAAGACAAATGGAGAAATTGCTCTTAGTGAGCAATGTCTCCTTTATCCAAAATGTTTACAAATCTACCCAATAGTAATATAATACTGAGATTTTCCATATGTTTTAAGTTGTCTTCTATAGATTTGATGTATGCAGAAAAGGTTTATCTGCATTAGACAATTGTATAACACAAAAGAAACAGCTTAGAATGCGCAATTTATTCTTTTAACCACGCCTTTTCTACAGAAATAGTAAATCTAAAAACTCCAAAAGTAAATTTGCTCTATTATTCTTGTATTGATTCAAAACATCAATCTGCATTGGTCCGCTGTAGAGTTTACCAAAATCAATTGTATATTGACTAATTTACTAAACCTTTTCCCGCATACGACAATTCTGCAGCAGACGACTTTGAACATATTTTGTCAAAAAATGGAAAATCTCTATAATTGAATGGATA
>JAUELF010041203.1:0-17134 GCA_031471495.1 Clinocardium nuttallii
CATACGACAATTCTGCAGCAGACGACTTTGAACATATTTTGTCAAAAAATAGAAAATCTCTATAATTGAATGGATATATATAACCTATGACAAAAAGTGAAAAACATTGTGGCAAAAGGAGAAATTGCATGTTTTGCAATTTCTCCTTTTGTCAAAGTGTTTTCAAAAGTCGTTCGCACAAGAGGTGTCAAAAAGCGTCTATATGTGGGAAAGGGTTAAATCTTCGATTATGTAAGTAATATATTTTTTAATTATCCCATGGAAAAGACCACTGGCATTTATTTCCCGTTCCCATATTATGTAGATCGAGGTATTCTATCTTAGTTTTCAATAAAGATTTTTTAAAACAATATTGGAAGTAATGTTTAATTTCTCCTAATATTTAATTAAGCCACAATCTTTTCTATTTTCAAAATATTTTACTTTCATGCATTTACAAAGAGTTCCCATATTTACCCTGCTTACCCTGTCATCTAATGCAGATTCTTTCTTTGGATCTTTAAAGTTAACCATTTATGATTTACCACAAAGCTGTCTGCTGCAAATATGGTGTATGTAAGAAATCGTTAAATGAATCTGTGTTCTATGTAAGAAAAGGTTTAAGGTTTTAGTTAAGGGTTTTATTATCTATCTACAGTTAATTTTTTACACACTTGAAATTCAGCCAACTTCTCCACAATTCATAGACTGATTTTGAATTCAACTTGTCGAACCCTGACAGCCGAATTATCCAATTTATTTAAATACACAATTTAAAAAGTCAAACGATACATTTGAGAAAATCATTAAATACATGCAATAAGTCTACACTGACGCATAAATCTTGTTTTATAATGCCACTGTTTAGCAATTAATTCTTGTTTGCAACATGTTTGGTTTTAGTTTTGCCAATAGAAAAATGCTTAATTCTGTCATTTAAATTCATAAGCCTTTATTTTTACCCTTTGCTCTTTGCATTATGTATTTGGAAGTATCGATCTGCTGTAAAATAACTTTTACAAACAATTTGGCAAAGGAAGAAATTATCCAGGCGTAATGAGATCAATTTTGACACAAAGTAATATAAGGTTATTCGCTAAATATTCTAAATAATTTGTAGAGATTTTCCATATTTTAGCTTAGATTTTGTTTAACCCTTTCCCTCATACAGGAAATCTGCAGCAGACGACTTTGAGCATATTTTGTCAAAACATAGAAAATCTCTATAACTAAATGGATAACCTATGACTAAAGGTGGAAAACACTGTGGCAAAAGAAGAAATTGCACGTTTTGTGCAATATCTTCTTTTGTCACTATGTTTTCAAAAAGCCGTCTTCTGCAGAGGCGTCAGAAAGCGTTTATATGAGGGAAAGGGATTTACTTTTTGTGGGACCGGGTTAATCACTTATACTTATAATCCACATTTCTTTCAATTAAACAGCAAGAACAAATAATCTTCAAGGCATGTAAACTAAAAGACATAAATATAATGACCCTGGTGAAGGTCTTTTTTGAGAGAAGAAAGAAACTTCAGTGTTCCACTTATATGCTTGAATTATAGACTTAGTTTTACGCCATTTGAACAGACTATATTATTTCTTGGGTAACTGACTTAAGTTAACCCTGACACAATGCTTCAGCTGTAATGATAATCCTGCATGAGGCAACCATGAACACAACAAGGACTTTAAATAGGAATCCTTAAATTACAACCATTATTAAAGTATTACTTAAAGTTTCACCTTGCTCTCAGTCACTGGTCGGATCATACCAATTTTAAGACTTTAAAAATGGGAGTAATGGCAACCCTTCTTGGCGCTCACAGGGTTGCATGATTAGAAAATTGTAAAGACTGACTAGCTGTGTCATGCAGCAAAGGATTACCACTATTACTGGTGACTTACCAAGGAAACGCCGTAATATATTACTGAATAAATGTTGAAAGCGGCGTTCGAACATCAAAAAATTAAATATCTTACTCTCAAAATTAAAATGGTGACAGATTCTGCTTTGAAAGCATGATTTATTCATAACCAAAGCAGAACCTAAGAATATACATATGTAGACTGACATTTGAACTAATTATGAGCAAATTGTCTCCCTTTGCCGCAATGTGTTCAAAAGTTGTCTGCCTTAATAAGTCATTCTTTTTTTGCAGGTGTCAAAAGTCATCTGTATCAAGAAACTTTTTTAGCAATAATCAGCTCCAAGCAATTCTAAAATGTTTGTTAATACTACGTTGTATTTCAAACTCAAATAAAATTAAAAGATCTACAAGTAGATTATCCCTTTCCCTCATACAACAACTCTGCAGCAGACAACTTTGAACATATTTTGTCAAAAAATAGAAAATCTCTATAATTGAATGGATAACCTAGCTATGACTAAAAGTGAAAAAACATTGTGGCAAAATGAAAAATTGCTCGTATTGAGCAATTTCTTCTTTTGTCACAATGTTTTCAAAAAGCTCTCTGCTGCAGAAGCGTCAGAAAGTGTCTATATGAGGGAAAGGTATGATTAGAGTAACTAGCAGACAAATCTGCCAAAAGTCCATTAACCATGGTTAAAACAAAGAAACATATTTATATAAATGAAAGTCTGACTACAGAATAGAGTTAGAAACATAGTGACAAAATGAGAAATTGCTCTCATGTTGTCTGCTAATAACACTTAGATCATGAGCTTAAAGGTGTCTTCCTGTGGGAAAGGGTTTAGCTGGTTCAATACCAATTTAATATGCCCGCATCAATAGTGTCATCCTATTTAAAATGTAATGGAATTGTTGTGTTCATAGCTACTTCACTGTAAACTAGTAAACATATCTTGAAAGGATCAGCTTGTACGTCATGTGTATATAATAATTATTATAACCATTTCAACTAAATAATAATCCATTGTTTTGTTTTACTCATGGGGTTTAATGCGGTCTTCAACAGCTTTCCATCTATTAACAAGGTGACAATACACTTATCCAGTCACATTGTTTTCAGCTAAGTGTTGCATCTTTCACATAATGGCCTTTAGGCAAACTTAATGACTATTACAAATGAAAATACCTTTACATCATAGGGTCTAAGCAATGGGAAAGTCAGTCAGAAAAGTGCCTATTCACGCATTAATTCTACTAAATCAACAGGTGATCGAATGTACAGGGGGGGAAATTACCTCAAATCTCAAGTCATTTTACGTGAAAAAGCGACCCCAAGAAGTTTTTAATTGAAATCATATCGCATAGTAGGTTTACTTGGTCTTAACCCTTTCCAAAATACAAAAAATGTGCAGCAGACGACTTTGCAATTTGACAAAAACCTGAAAAATCTTAATAAAAGATAGCTTAATTGTTAAATAAAGTTGAAAACATTGTGGTCAAAGGAGAAATTGCTCACCATGAGCAATTTAACCTTTGGCCATAACTTTTACAAAAGTTGTCTGCAGTGAAAGTGATTTGTGCTATTGTGTCAAAATGCGTTTGCAGGTGGAAAAGGGTTAACTTAAAATAATTCCCAAAAGACTTGATGATACTAAATGTACAATACTTTGACAGCCATTGATGTGATCTAAATCACACTAAATGGAGGCCCAGCCTGATCTGAATCTTCACTTGTCTCAAATATCAAAGGTCTGTTTTCTTTTGCCACATGGCCCAATCATTCCATTCCAGGTAGAAAACTTCCATGGTTTTAAAAAGATCAGGAGGTACTGTTGTATTGATTTTTAAGCCACCTGTTGATCTACCTATCATTTTCGACAGTAATCCTTTACCCTCATGCAGACACTTTCGGGTGCATCTGCTGCAGACGAATTTTGAATATACAGTTAACCATTTCCCACATACAGACACTGTCAGATTGCCTGCACAGCAGAAAACATTTGAAAATATTTAGTATTGCTCATAATGAGCAATTTCGCTTTTTATCACAATGTTTTTAACTACTTCCTTTTCAACAATTTTTTTTCTATTTCCCATGCGAAAAAAGTAATTATATCACAAAACTAAAAAAAAAAATAGTTTTTCCAATTCAGATTCCTTTAAATTGGTAGTGCAAAGTGCTGCATAATGATTGTGATGATTGAATGGAGTTAAACACCGCTTTCAACAGTATTTCACTTATATTAAGCCACCTGTTCAACTACCATTGCACCCGAGTACCAAAGCACATTCTTCCCAGGCAACCAGCTATCAGATAATGGATTAAAAGTCGTAAATAATCAAAGACAAATACTACAGCTAATATACAGTAGCCAAGCTTACATATGATTTTGTAGTGTAAATATTAGCGATTGATAAGATGTGTCAATATGGGGATTGCCCTGGGACGTCAGGACAGCAAATCATGGTGACGGCATTACAACATTGGAAATGTTGGAACAGCGATAGCATGATTAAAATGGCATGCTTATCAAAAGTCTAAGATTGTACAACAAAATTGATGACAGAGAGTAAATATTAGACTGTATATGATATGTCGGAAACTTGACGTAAATCATCACTTTCTCTCGCACATGCAGACACATTTTGTCACAGCAGCAGCAGATGACTTTTGAAAACAATATAATTTCTCCTTTTGTCATGATGTTTTAAACTCTATTTAATAACTTTATTTTCATTTATAAATATTCTCCATTATCTTTGCCTAGATGTTGACTGCTAATTGGTTATAATTATAAGGCAGACAGAACCATTTCCCTGATGAAGACCCAATTTGATGAATACTCATTGCATGATGCATACATAACTTTCTTACCTGTAAGCTTCTTTTTCGGCAGGTGCTCCATAAAAAGCTTTCCCCCAAGCCGAATGATATCGAGTATGTTCACGTTTTTGCATGAGTATTCGTCGTTTATCATTTTCCCAATGTTGATTTGTCGTTTCCCAGGTCCAGTTGATCCGTTTTTTTGGCGGGGCAGGGGCTAAAGGATTAACCCTTCCGGGCATTTTCATAAAATCCATGGAGCTGGATAGTTCTTTTGGAGGGTATGCCCCATACATTGAGGCTGAGGAATGAGATCTGGGCGCAGCAGATTGACATACCCCCGGGGGCAGGGGGGTATTTGCGGGGGTTATTCTTGGCAGTGTTGTCGTCATTCTTGGTTTAGTTCCTTTACATGCCTGAAATAATATCATAAGAGTTTAATATATTTGATTCTTTCCAAGTGCAGACACATTTTGACCTCTAAAAATTGTGGCAAAAGGAGAATTTGCTAATTTTTTACTAGAGTTAAGAATCAAATTACTTCAATTTATTCCCACATGCATGCCAATTTTATAGATAACTTATAAAAAATATTGCGGCAAAAGGAGAAATGTCTCATTATGTACTCATTAAGAGACAGTTTTATTTATACAGACAATTCTTCTACAAATGTGTATTGATCTTAATTATTTTTTTAAAGGCTTTGTATAATCAAAAAAGCTGAGTTTATCATCAAAATCAATAGAAGTCGGATCAATTGATTGATTGATTTGTGTTTTATCTCCTTTTTTCAACAGAATTTCAGTAATTTCACTGAAGCCTCGATCCTTTCACAATATTATATCCATGTTTTTCTGTGGATTTCCTATGCATAATTTTCCGAAAAGGTTTTAATTCCTTTCCATTATGAAGATATATTATCTAGTTGTAGGTGGCAAAGGGTTACGACCTATCAGATCCATTGTATTCTTGTCAATTTCTCCCATTGTCCAAGACAGTATTATATTCCGCTATTTGTCATTCGACCTATAATAATACCAGATAAAGTAGGGATAATCCATAGGTAAAATATAGGTACAAACCCTTGACACTTTCCCACAAACATTTACAAATCTGTAGCAGACAACTTCGAAAATAAACGTTTATAAACATTGTAGGAAAAGGCGCAGAGATTGCTCAAATAATAATCATTTCTTTATCAAAATTATACATCACTCTCTTGTAACCCGGCTGAAAGGGCTCGAACTTGGGACCTCTTGTCCCGGGGGCAAACACTTTACCGCATCGCTATAAAAGCTAGTTCTATAACAAGGCAGTATATTTACTTATAGAAAGTATCCAATTATACAAACACATAGCTTAACAGAATTATTGTCTATCTATTTGGACAGACCACTATACTACATTAACACAACAACCTTCCTTTTTCGCAGACGTTTATGGACAGCAGACCAATGTATAAATATATCATATTATAAGGGTTTTAGCACTTCGTTGTAGTGGCAAAATTAATGAGCAATTTCACCTTTTGCTACAATGATTTCAACACAATTCAAAAATAATAAAACTTTCTCTTATAGAGAATCGATAGTAGATGTTTTCAGTCTGCTGCATATTTATGTTGTATGTGGGAAAGGATTAAAAACATGCACTTACTATCTCCAGGACAACAAATTGTTTTGAAGCTACATGTATATTGGTAACACCTAGCTTCAGCCTTAGACAAGTACACAAAATTGTTTGTAGTTTTTATTAATATTGGTGTTTTACACTGCTATCAACAACTTTTAGTAATATCAAACCATTTCTTAGGAAAATTATAAGTACCACCGCATAGTCCATTTATCCTGACACCAGCAAGTCAGTCGTATTGCTTACCCAAAAAGTCCCTTACTACCACTTTTAAAGTTTGATGAGGCCCTGGATCAAAAACAAGAAATATCCCGCACATGATCGAGGTGGATGCTTTAATAATAAACCACTATATGACAAAGTTGGTCACCATGGTGCCGGATGAATTTGCGGATGAATTGAATTAAAGGTTTATAATTATTGAATCTGGTTGAAAAACATTGTTGCAAAAGGAGAAGTAAAGCTCTTTAATATTTATAATGTAATAAGCAAATTATCATTTTTGCATTATTTTTGCATTTTTGCAATAAATGATTTTCAAAATCATCTGCTGCATTAGCAAGGTCAAAATGCATCTAAATTCGGAAAAGGTAGGGTTAACTCCCCTACAGAAAATCAGTGATTTGTTAAACTTTTCTACTTATTCTAATGATAAAAGCAGATAGAAAAAACATACAATGAAGATTTACAAGCACACAGAATGTATTCAGAAATGGCAATTGTATTCAACCAATGGCCTAGTGGCAACACTTGACAGGTAAAACTTATGTTATTGAATGTCTATTCAGTGATTAAAAGTTAAATTCATCATCTCTGGTGATAACCCTTGTAACATGATTATTTTCTGGAAAACTTTTAGGCCTATATATAGGCAGTAACAGGCCCTGGCATTTTCAGTTAATTTTGTAATTTACTACAATGTCTCGGACAACCCATTACAAAATAGTCACACTACAGAAAATCAAACTGGGATGATCAAATCCCAGTGGGATACTCAGGTGACCGGGATCCCAGAGAAAATGGCATATCAATCCCACCCTTATCCCAGTGGTATACCACCATGACATCCCAGTGGGACCCCAACATATTTTCCCAGTGTGGGTCCCAGCGGGATTCCCAGTCAAGTTTTCAGTGGGGTCCCTTAGACATTATAAAAGTTAAAAGATATGGCGCTATAAAAATATCTTATCAGAAAAAGGGGTTATAAAACATATAAACATACATTAACAATTCAATATTGATATTGATTGAAAAGGATTGACAAGGATCCTTTATGAAGGTATAACATTAAAAATATTACACCATCTTCAAAGCTGCAAGATGAATAGGTTCCTAATTGAATGCCAAGATTGTAGAAAAAGGAAAAGAATGAAAAGAAAACTTGTGAACACAATTCTTGACCCATTCCTTTATATATATGAAAATTACAAAGAAATAATAATGCACACTGAGTCTTGCATTTAATCCTTTCTTTACCATCTACAGACTCATGTTGATGCATCTAGCGCTGCCACAATCATATATTGGAAACATTGTGGGAAGAGGAGAAAATATTTAACCCTTTCCCACATACAATAAATCTGCAGCAGAAAATAAAAACAAAATTTATTAGGCTAAACTATGGGTAGTCTGTATAAAGAGAAGTATTATAAACTATATATAATCGAATTGAGTTGAAAACACTGTGCAATAATGAGAGTTTGTTCATAATGAGCACTTTCTCCTTTTGTATTAATGTTTACAGATGATTTTTGCTGTTGATGCGTTTAAAAAAGTGTGTCTGCATGTGGGAAAAGGTTAAGCTATAATAAATGCTCTGTCAAGATGCGATTACCATACATTAAGTCTGAGATGACAAATTTATCTTTTATTGGAAATTGACCCTGTTTTCAACATTATTTCAGTTATACCAAATGGTACCACAGCTAGAACACTTAACCATCAAATTTCTCAGGGTTTCCAAATTGTATTTAGGATTGAAAAAGTGTCTTGCCCAAAAGCACTCAATCATGACCGCCACAACAGAAAAAGATGAGCATACGAGCCTGGCAAGGGTATAATACATGGGCAGCCATGATGATATAAGAATATGTATTTAATCAAGTGCTTTTTTGTTTAACCTTTATAAGTCATGAAAGCTTTAACAAGAATAAAGGAATAAATTTAATGACAGTCTTTATTTTGTTAGATATTAACACCTATTTAACAATCTCCCTTGGTAAACTAATCTTTATTAAAATGAAATCATATAGTATTATAATCCTTTAATATTGTTGATAGAAATTTTTATTTAACTTTAATACACTATTTTTAAGGCCGATTGACAGAGAATTATTTGTTAAGGTTCTTAATCTTGCATTAATTCTAGTAATGTTTAACCATTGTCGTCCTGTTTTTAAGCCTAAATTTTATTCCCACATGCAATTGTTGTCATGTTAAAGCTTGGTACAGACTCTGTACAGAATTGGCTCAGATTTTTTGTACAGGCTTAATTTCCCACATACAATTCATACATACATACAATTTCTCTTGTGAGCATCATTTCATTTCATCTGAATTTTCTACAATCATGCAGAATGGTTAGCCCTTTCCTCGATACATTATAATTGTTCTTTTAATAATAGAAGTTTTAAATATTTCTGGCTAGAAATTCAACAAACATATGATGTACATTGTTCAATAAATAATGAATAATTAAGATCCATGGCTTCATGTTACTATTATGCATGAAGTCAACTAGGCTAAATATGCAAGATACATAAAAGGAAAGTGTCGAAAGTATTCTATATATTAAATATGCAAAAAACTACTCTATTAAAAAATTTCAATTAAAAAAAAAACGGCGTGGGATCCTGATCATATACTTAAAATTAAAATCACGAAAAAATGCTCAGAATAAAAGATTTAATACAAAATTAATTTGTGTAAATTTCATTGATATATGTTAATTGCTTTTGATGTCAGACAGTCAAAATTAAAGTTAAGTTGAACACGAACATTTAACCAATTATTTAGTGATTGCTTGACTTTTAAAGCTGTTTTCAACAGTTTTCAGTCATATCATGGCAACCAATTCACCTACCTATGTGCTTCCTGGCTTTCTCACAACCAGTTCTCCACACAGCAGTCTCTCCAAGTAACTGGCTGCTTTTCCACATAGACAGATAGCCTATTGGTGGAACCTGCGTTGAATGACGCTTGTTGCATTTACTTTTGTCAAACACTGGAAAGAATGTTGGCCGAGCTGGGTTTTGAACTCTATGACAACCCGTGGATAAGATTTAACAATTACACATTGTGCATACATAGATATATATATATATACATAACAACAGTTTGCAATAACTCCGAGTACTATATATCAGTGAACAGGTATTTACTCAATTTACACTTTCCTACACACAACAAATAAGTGCAGCATACAATTTTAACAACATGTCAATAAACGAAAATACTATAATTCAATAGAGTTAAAAACATTGCTGAAATACTTGAAATACTGCAGATTTTTTAAAATCAGTCTGCATGTTAAATTGTCTGTTGAAGAGATGTTTTACATTATAAGAATGTATCTTCATGACTGTGTGGAAGGGTCAATGTTGTTTGAGTTGTTATGACAGTCAGTCACAATGGTACATGACAACATTGAAATCCATGCTATGGACAATACCAGCTTTTACCCTATCTACCATTGAAATCCATGCTATGGACAATACCAGCTTTTACCCTATCTACCAGAACCTGTACATTATTCAAACTATTTGCTCCATCAACGCAGCAATTAAGCTATATTACACGTTTGTTTGTTTTAGTTGGAAAAAGGTTAATTTTGGTTGAGTGGTATTGAAGACATTAGTTAAAAAATAAAGTGAACAATATAAAGTTGATGCTTATAATGGACAATAACAGCTCTCAGTCTGTATATATAACTCTTATATTGCAGTAGTACTTGTACATTTATGTTAAGTCTCGCAATAGCACTGTTTGCTTTGTGGCCAGAAAGGTATATTTCATGTCTGTTTGTTGTATGTTCGAAAAGCTCAACGTTGTTGGAGTGGTTATGACATAGTTAAAAGTGAACAACATAAAGTTGATGCTCTGGACAATTCCACTCTTACCCTATTCTGTGGTACCTGAACATTTGCACTGTTTGTTCCACGGCTAGAAGGGTATATTACATGTATGTTTGTTGTACGTTGGAAAGATAAACAATGTTGTTTGCCCAGTTCCTATATGGGATAGTTAGAAGTGATTAACATATATAGTTGATACAATGACAATACCAGCTCTTACCGTATCATGCAGTACCTGTACATTTGTTAAGACGCACTGTTTGCTATATATGGCAAGCAAAGTATATGACATGTATGTTTTTGTATGTTGGAAAGATTTAATGTTGTTTGAGTTGTTATGACAACGTTACAAGTGAACAACATAATGTTGATGCATTGCACAATACCAGCTCTTACCCTATCTACTGGTACCTGTACATAAGTCTGACTGTTTTCTCCAACAGCAGGGTATACTACATGTAAGTTACCAGTTCTTGGGTCCAATAGTCTCATAGTATCCATAGTATGATACATAGGCTGGTTATGACCATCTTCTAATACACAAGTCACATTACCATTGTAATCAGTAGCTTGCAGAAGTGGAGCACTTGCATTTCGTCTGACAGCCTGGTCAGGATTTATTCGGAACTTGTCTGTTCTGTTGTGTCTGATTTCCTCTTCATTCAACAATTGACCTCTGGGTCTATGGCTTTCATATTTACCAAGATGTATCGCTTTCGGTGATTTTGAAGGATCAAGAACATTTCTCCAGCCATGTTGACCATTTGAGTTATGACCCGTTGTTAGGTTTTCCTTGTTTTCTCTCCATATGTTATTTTCCATGTCCCTATTGTTTCTGGGTTCCTTCTCAAAGGATGGCCAGAACTCGACAGAGTTATTACTGGTGTGGATATCTCGTAATTTATAGTTCATTCTTCTTCTGGGATTAGGAGGTGGTACTAATGGTTCTTTAGTAAAGGCATCGACTTCTTTCCATAACTTTCTGCCTTCTTCAAGATCGATGTCATTTACAGGGGCTTCAATGATATTTTCAAGCTTGAACTGTTTACGATGATTATCAAGACGTGTACCTGGTCTATATGCAGTAACCTTATCATGGGAGCCAAATCTTGTATTTTTTGTGGTCACCGCATCAAATTTAGGTAACGTTACTGATGGTGAGAATCCCAGTGGACTGCTGTCCCCTGTTCCCGCCTTTGCTACAGCTGCATTGATGGGCTTAGTCTGGTAGTGTTTAGCTTGGTTTCCATCTCTGTAATCATGTGGCTGGATGTCCACATATTGAATTCTGCCACCAATTGGCGCCTCAATGTCATATCTAATAATTGCTCTTGGACTATTTAACTCATTAGAAATGTCCTCCGTTTTATTGTAAAGAGTGTAGTCTCTTTCTTTAGCTCTACTTCTGTCCAAGTACTCCCTTTTTAGATGATGGTAATTTTTATTATTTTCCTTTTCAACTCCATGAGTTGTATTATAGGTCATATCAAACTGTTCATAGTTATTTTTTACATTACCTACATTACATTGCTTATTTTCCGCAAATGCATCCTTCAATTCAAGGTCATTGTAATGTATCGTTATCTGACCTTGGTTTTTAACAGGATCAATTCTTACTGCAGTATTCATATCAAAGTCCTCTTTTACCATATTAGCATTATTACTATGTCTTAATGTGTTGTCTGTCATGAGATCAGTTCTGATATCCCCATGATGCCATTTTCTTGGACTAACATGGCCTTTATTTCTATGGCTAATATTTCCAGTTGTTTGACCTTGGCCTTCATTGGCTGTGATATACATCACATTACCTGGATCATTCAAACTGATGTGATAATCACCAGTATGTCCTTGACCTTCAGAGATTGGGGGCTGTTGAACATGATCCCAGTGAGGAAACTGATGGTATTGTCTAAACTTTGAATTCACTTTGTTGGGTACTGTGAGACCATCAGCCATAATGATTGTTCTACCAATTTATTTGAATAGATTTAATGTTGTTAATTATCAACAGTTTAACAGTTTTACCATGGCAACCAGTTGTACAATACTTGACACTTTATAATACCTCTTTTTGTTTGAATTATCTTTCAAATTCCTTTTCTGCATGCTAGGAGGAATTTTTAGATAAAAGAAACAATATTTCATTTTTAAAATTAAACATTTAAAGTTAATGTATGCAAATTTGATCAATAAATATGATAAATGGGGATAAAATAACAAATGCAGACACAAATGACAGGATTCATAAGGAATGTAGATTTCACTTCTTTCTACAGGTTAACCGTCCTTTCTTTCTCACATTTTCTATTCAGTTCTGATATATGGAAAATCTCCCCTTACCCTTTTTTGTGGATGAATAAACAGGTGTCAATCTTGGCATAGAAAAGGAAGACTTAACACTTTTCTCTCTTATTACTGAAATAAACCTCATAACTATAGCTCACTCTGGTGGCAGTATTTTGACAGCTGCTACCCTTTACTTTTCATAATCATCAAGAGTTTTCAGATGATAAACATAGGACAGAGATCGAATAAGACCTAACTGTAAAGGAACTGTTAGATTATATATAGAGGATATTTCATGCGTGTTCATTTATTATCACTTTTATTAGCGAGTTCACTAAGATGATATGTCGCTGGCCTTGGCAAGCATCATATTCAGCTTAGTTAACAAGTTTTTATTAAAAGTGATAATAAATAAACATGAATGAGATATTCTTTTAATCACGCATTTAAAAGAAATGTATAAGGAGTATTTCGAAAAAATGTACCGGTACTTAACGTTTATTATGTATATTTCTACATGAAATTTATCGGTTTTGGCGCCAAAGTGACTCACGATAAATTATGACGTCAAATCGCTGACGTTACCTCAATTTCATTGTTTGGTTTCTGCGCTGTGACAAGACTTGAGCGTAAGACTGGAATCCAAACTAGTAGTGTCATATGATATTGTGTAATGGCATTTTGACACTCCCAGAAAGGATTTATTTGATAAATTATAAATATGACTTATTTTTACTTTACCATCATTCTTTTAACCTTTTTCAACATTCAAGAAACCTGCAGCAGACAACTTAATTACTTTGAAAATATCTACAGGTAGGCTGAATTTACTATCAAAAACCTCTATAAATAAAAGAATAATTATAGCTTGCTTGATTGATTGATGTTTAACGCCGTTTTTAACATTTCTCAGTAATATTCACCTACTCATGTATTTTCTCGTTTTCACACACCAGTACTCCACACAACAATCTTCCCAAAGCAACTGACTGCTTTCCCACATAACCTTAGCCCATTGGTATATAAAGATAAAACATACTACATAGTTCAGAAGGAGAAAATGCTAAATTGTTTTGAGTAATTTCTCCTTTTGCCATGATTTTTTCAAGTCCTCCGCTGCAGACGCATGAAAATGCGATTCCTTGTGGTAAAAGGTTAATTGAGTTGTCTGCTGTATTAGGGTCTTTTTTTTGTATCAGTTTTCAGAGCTACAGACAAGGCGTGTGATCGCGAATTAAAAATCAGAAAAAAAAATTGAAAAGTATTATCTGTGCGTCGTATAACTCTTTAATCAAAATTTAAATCTATAATAGTAAATAGAAAACATGTTATGTGCGTCATCAGGTAAAGTGTATTGGCATGTTCAAGTAAGAAATGATTTGTAAAGGGAGTCATCATTCAGGTAATATACATCAGATCTCCCTTCAAAACACCATTTAATGTCTGGAATTTTCATCTCAGTTGTATTCTATTTATCAATTGTAATTTGTTAGACGAAGCATTGGTATTTTAGCAAGCATTGAGTATATAGTTTCATATTTTTCAAAAATATATTTATATTAGAATGATACGGTATTTCAATTTGAATAGACTCCAAAACAATTCACATTTCTTCACACTTTGAGGCATTCAAATATAAGTCTTTTAATGTACAGATATATACATAATCAAGAAAGTGTTTTGCATTTATGTTTTCATGTCAGAGGTCTGGGATTACTAATACGTGGAAGAGAAATGAGTGCGATAAGCTATATAGCGCTATATATATATCGTTCGATATTCCGCATTACCTGACTACAAAGTTTCTTTACACGTTTATCGAGTCCAATGTACACAAACAGTCTTGTAAAGACACAAGCAATTGGCACTTATCACACTCGTTTTTCTTCCCAGATGAGGTGTATTATCATTTTTAACAAAAAACAAATTTTTGAAGAAATTTGTCAATTCAAAATATTTCTAAAATTATATCAGGAGAAGGAGTAATTTCTTCTTTTTCCTGCTGTAGATCAATCAAAATGAAAATGTGTCTGCCTCGATCATGCTTGAATCCTAAACATGTTGATGCTAAAAATTCCTGAATAAAAATATAGTAGACAGGGATATAAATAATATCAATCTCAAAACTGATCATCACTCTGTGTACATTTTGCAATTAAAAGATAATGTGTCTAATCTATTTTCTATATTATATATATATTATATAAATGATTTGATTAAGTGTTGCTGTTAGTAAACAATTATTATTTCACTGTTTTTGCCACTACATGGATACAAAGGAAGTGTATGAATGCATGCCTATTTTAAAGTAATGTGGATAAATTGAATGAAAATAGAATTAAATAAGTTAAAAACCTTTTGACATTGCATTCTTTCTTCTTTTTGTTGTGGTGGGCTTCTGGTAGTGATTCACTCTTGAATAATAATTTTAGGGAGTGAAAAATATTTGACCCATGTAATTATCTAGAGATCTGAGTTCTATTTTGTCCTGCCAAAGGTATATATCAGCTGTAAATTGGAAACATGAGGAATAAATATACATCAAGATAAAAAATCTCGAAATTATGTATTAACAAACTTAATGTATACAGTCAAACCTCTTTAAACCGGATGGCGTTAATCCGGATAATTTGCGATCCGGTAAACAAAGTGTCCGAATTAACAAGGTTCTACAGTACTTTGATACAGAATTTAATAATATAA
Organism: Clinocardium nuttallii; assembly: GCA_031471495.1. Lineage (NCBI taxonomy): Eukaryota > Metazoa > Mollusca > Bivalvia > Cardiida > Cardiidae > Clinocardium > Clinocardium nuttallii. The sequence continues at coordinate 15,372 of JAUELF010041203.1, forward strand.
GTTGTAGGAAAAATCGGCAAAGACATTCATGGCATAAAGTTTTAAAAAGTTGTCTGCTGCTTCAGTTAACCCTTTATTTCCCATATACAGACCTTTTTCTGAAAACTCGAGATCTGCAGCAGACTACATTTGAAAACATGGCAAAAGAAGAAATTACTGGTGATGAGCATTTTTCTCCTTAATTGCCACAAAGTCTTCAACTCTATTTTAGTAATTAAACTTCCAGTTATACACATTCCATACTTTTGTCATGATGTTTTCATAGTCATCTGCACCTGATATTTATCAAATGTTGGAAAGGGTGTTAAGCCATTTCTCAGATTGTCCTTAATGTTTTTTTAACCCTTTCCCTCATACAACAATTCTGCAGCAGACGACTTTGAACATATTATGTCAAAACATAGAAAATCTCCATACTTGAATGGATAACCTATGACTAGAAGTGCAAAACATTGTGGCAAAAGGGGAAATTGCTTGTTTTGAGGAATTTCTTCCTTTGTCACCATGTTTTTCAAAAAGCTGTCTGCTGCAGAGGCGTCAAATAGCGTCTATATGAGGGAAAGGGTTAAAGAAGTCTGTATAAGCCATAAGGAAAATGGTTTAACCCTTTCATAACTCAGCAAACATATTTAAAACAAATGTGTAGCAGACAACCTTTTAAACATTGTGGCAAAAGTAGAAACATCTCATAGGCCCTATTGATAATTGAGCAATTTTCCCATTTTTATCCAGTAATTTTACCTCCATTATGACAAAAGTTTCCATGTTTTTGCCTAGATGTTTTCAAATTTGTCCGCTGCATATTGCTGTATGTGGGAAAGGGGTTGATAAAATAATTTAAGCTGCAAGGCAAACGAATTATCTTGACGAGAAGTTTAAAAAGCAAACATTCTTTATTTATGTTCAAACAAAACTTATAGTGCTACTGGTAGTAAAAAAATAACCGTGATAATTGTGACATATTTTCATATCAGATTAACAGGGTATTATACATACAATACACTTTGTATACTGTCTGTATAGTGGTTACAGTATGTATTTTAATTAATCCGCGAAAACACATGTCGTAAAAATACCTTTTAACTTTCCAAGTCAATAATACATAAAAAATGATCATGTAACTGTTCACTCGATAAGATTATTTTGTAAATTTAGTTTCGTTACCTTTCAAGCTATAAAATCCATCAATGTCCGTTATTCCATTCACTTTCGAAGTCTTTATTTACTCTTTGATAATTGACAAGTGCGCTAAATGTCTCGTTAAGTGATCACGTGATAACAACGTCGCTACGGCGACGAACCCTCTGACTCGCATTGTATCGGATTAGCTAATTTAACCCTTCGTTAAAACGGATTGGCTATTTACCCGATAAATTCTGTTAGAAAATTATAGATAAGAAAAGTTGACGTTTTTTTACGAAATTCTTTTGCAGTTTAATATTTATACAATATGGTATTAGAATTACTTTTTAAAAAAACACTTTTGCAGTTTAATAATACAGTATGTCATCAGTAAATACTTTTGAAAACATGTCCCAAAAATAATTTTGATTTGAACAATATTTCGGTTCAGCACTAGGCCTTCTTCAGAATTTCTCAATTATCTCTTTAGATTTTAGTGTGTCCATTTCTTAAACACAGGGGATGAACAAGAAATGTCACGTGACCGCAAATGCAAACATCAGAAGGACATTTTCGCTATTTGACAGCACTCCGAGGTAAACATTTTGAAGTTTCTTTGTTATGTTGATATATCGAAAAAA
>JAUELF010041314.1:0-17133 GCA_031471495.1 Clinocardium nuttallii
GTAAACTCTCAATGAAATGTCACAAGTTAAATAACTTTTAACGCAACAATAAACTTTACAATTAATAAATTATAAAGGGTAAACGAAATAAACTGAATGAATACATGAATTTAAGACGAAAAACGCCTTAAAAAGCAAAGAAAATAAATTTAAGATAAATAATAAATCTTAGCCGTCAACATGGTGTGTCCAGGAAATTAAAAGTGACACTTAGATCACATAAGCCGGTGCTTGCCGGCAGCCGTGTATGTCACACGGGCGTGAGGAATACGCGAGGCGCGATTCTTTTTCTGGATGAGTTAAGGTCTAGGGGCTTATATATCAGGTATTAAATGACTGGTAATGTATTTTTGACATAAAAACAACCTTTGCAATTAAGAAGATATAATTTTGTTAGGGTTCTGGATTAAAATGAAAGATTAAATTGCTGAATTACTAGTCAAACATCCATCCATTCTTTCTGAGTGCTATTGATTAAGGGGAATAGGAAATGCTCTCGAACACTGAACCAATTTAATTTTAATCTGTATAGAACAAATTTGGGGTGCTTTATTATTTCTCTGAAATAGTTTTTTGAGTAAATAGAGAAAATACTTTTGGCCTTGAGTTAATTATTACTGGGTTTTTTTAAATTTTAATTTGGATGTGACCTTAGAAACTGCATCTCAGCTAGAAGTTATCTTACTTGTTACATTTTCTTCGATTTTTTTACACCTATGTGGCAGACATCTAATACAAATGATTTTTTTTAAAGTAAAACATATTTTTATTAGAAAATACTAACCAGTCATTTAATACCTGATATATAATCTCCATCCCTTAAAAACGATTGCGCCTAGCGTATCCCTTACGTCTGTGTGATATACACAGTCGCTGGCAAGCCCCGGTACACATGATCACATGTCACTTCTAATTTCACCGTTAAGTGTTGGGTGATGACAAGTGTTGGGTGATGACGCGGGGTTGGGAGGCGGTAATCTGAAAAGACTAGTAAGTATTTTCTAATAAAAATATGTTTTACTTTAAAAAACTTCATTTTTATGTCAAAAATACATTATCAGTCATTTAAAATACCTGATGACTTTGTAGCATAGGTCGGGGAGGATTGTCCAACACAATGTTGGTCCCATAACATCGTAGCACTTGGTAAGAGTACCTACGGTTCTACTCAATATAAATAACCATTTATGAATAAGTAATTTTGTATTTAATTAGGTAGGAATTCTCTGGAATCCACTTGTGTCCAGAGATAAGTAATTCCTGATTGAATCGTTTTAAAACGTTATCAGAAGAATCTTATTACTAATTAAATGAATAGGATATCCAGTGCTAGAAGGCGCTCTGAAATATCCTTTCTCCTACAAGAGGTTGAAAAAACCTCTTCTGCTAGCAACTCACTTCCTTGTGATTGTTTGCCAAGCAAGACAAATAACTGCCTTAATTAATAACTTAAAAACTGCCACTTCGATGGTCGTTTGTACGTGGCATTAGCCGGAGATCACTGAATTGAACCGCATGTGAAATCCCATTCTCTAGTACATAGAGGAAAACATTCCCCTTGAAGTAAGAGCAACACAAGTTAGGATAACTAAAGATTGACGTACCTTACTAAATAAAAAACGGCAATAACATTTTACTTCTAAAGAAGATGTAACTGTTATGTTTGTATACAGGCCAGTAGGACATTGAACCACGGTCCCTCTGCCAGTAAAGTGTTTTTTGTAGCATATTTCACTTCGAAAGAGAACAAAAAAAACGGAACCCGAAGTTGATTCCTGAATGTGGGATAAATACACTCTCTATTACATAGGCGCTCTACATGTATGAGTCAGTGTAGGGAACTACAACTCTGCCAAGGAAATTGTGATAAATACCCAAAGGAGGGTCATTATTGCCATTAATTGATATCCCTTCAGTATTCTGATAGTCCACTGCCAAAAGCTTGGAAGGTGAAAGAAAACGGCTTTCCTTAATACGTTGTCTACTTGATTAATTATCTGTTGAACACATGCCCTGTGCTGTTAAGGCCTGTAGCTGTAACGAGTCCTTAACTCCCTGCTCGCAATATCTGTAAACAGTTGCAATTCGGGTGCAGTGTGGAGCATAGATCGGGCTGGTTTTTTTTTTCTGATCCTGATCCAGAAAGAGTCTATTATGCCTACGACAGCCCTTATGGATTGCGTTCTGATGATACGGAACGTTTCATTCTATTATTCGACAGGACTAGATGCAATCTGAGTCGATAAATCTATGTCCTGGTCTTCACCTGCTGTCTTTCTTAGGCACAGGAAATGGACAGCTGCAGAAACCCCCGAATAGGGGTTGAATAGGGGTTGATACCTACTCTATGGCATTTAATATGAAGAGCACTTCCTTTAAGCTGCAGATTAGGGACAGTGCTGTACTTGGTCGTATGCTGATTTCGCTTCACAGGTTGGGCTTCTAAGAACGCCCTTGCAGAAGTCGTTGTACGATTCTGTCCTTGTGTAACTGATGTTGCCACATACGCCGGAAAACGTCTTAATGGACGCATTGATTGCCGTAACCTTCCGCTAATGATGAGCTTATCTAGAGTTCAGCTCAAATGAGGGGTCACCGAAACCGATCAAACTTATCGTCAGACTAATCCGGTTTCGTGGGTTTAAACCGTTGACCTGAGGATTGACCTTATCGGTTCTGAACTGGAATGTCAGTATCCGATTCGACATGGCATCCCAAGAAGGGGCAATGATCGAGTAATTGATCCCTTGGCAATGATCCGACGATGAGATCGCAAGGAATCAAACATCGGGGCTGAGTTCACGTATGAGATGGTATCGCCCTCCCTGCCTCAGAGTTCACTGAATGGAAATTGGTTGATTCAGAATCAACTGTATTTCTTGCTTGTAGTACTGCCGAACATCGACTCGTTCCAACAATTGCTAACAGGTGTGTTCCTTGGGAGGAGTGTAGTCCTTAGAGACGTTCTCTCCTCCCTGGGGACCGACATATATAAATGACCGGTACTTCCCATACCCGATGTCTGATGGTTTAATTGGAGACGTCCAAGCGTACCGCCCGTTTGTGCGTTCTGTCTCACGGTTATGTCCTAAGACATTACCCGGTTGAACGGTGTCCTAATGGCTAGACATTGACCGGTTGATTGTTCTCCAAATGACTTGTCCGAGGATATATGTCAATGCGAATTCTGTAGAAATCTGAGGAATTCAAAGTAGGATTTGGCGCTAAAGTGGTGAAATCCTGCACAGTTGTCGTGTGCGATTTCCAGGTAGTATCGACCCTGGTTGAAACTGTGGATTGAACATTAGGGCCATTGACCGATGGCTAGGTCAAAAGAAATTGCCCGGTCAGATGATATTGCCAGGTCGAAGGTCTCCAAATTACAGTATCCGAAGACATTTGTCAATTGGTATTCTGTGTAAAATTCCGAAGAATATGTAGTGGAATCGTGCAAACAAGGTGACCGATCACCCGACAATCGTTTATGCCCAGTGAATACTGATTACACAGTGAGCACTTGAGTATTGACCTAGGGGTCCTGCTGTCTTTAAAGGCTGCCAGGGTTTATTCCCCTGGAAAGGGGGCCTCGGTTTAGCCGACTTGTGACCCATGGAAGGTGGTTGTTTAGGCGGATAAGCCTTTATTTCCAGTTCTTGCTTCTTTGCTTTCCTGGAGTAAAGGCAGTAACTGCGCTAGCCGAATGATGTCGTGACTTTTCTGACGAATCAGATGCAGTTACTGTAGTTATCCTTCCATAAATGTAGAGTATTAGAGGCCAAAGGCGCGGCTTTAGACTGTCCCTGCTATTCTGTAGCAAAGAGGAGGATTGGACCTGAGTTGCATCCCTCCTCGTGGACAGTATCTCTGTGGCATTCTGTAAATTCAGAGCTATCAGATACCTGTTGCCCGTATCAAAGGCCTCTTATATTCTACTATACCGCTAGCTTGAGGAATTTTCATCTTTCATCAACAGGTATAGAGATACTGCGAAATGGTCATCATGGGATGCAACCATGACTCCCAGTCGCGCTCTGGTCTCCCACTTCTCCAGCATTTTACAACTAACTAGTATAGAAGTGAGTTTAGTCAGTCCCAGTGTGGCCGCATCCCCGTCTTAGGCTGGCACCTTAATAGGGAAGATTTTCTACGACACAATATACATTAAGGAGAGACCAATTCTTGACCAGCCTGGAGCAACTATGTCCAGCGGACTGGTTGTCTTTAGTTTGTCCAACAACCTGCCTGAGGAAGTAAATGTAGAGGTTTTGACACCTCCGCAGTTAGTTCTTCTAGACTCGACATATTTAACGATGAGGGGGAGCGTCAACCATGGGCATGAAGTATCCAGTCTTTGGCCTGCTGTAGAGACCAACGCTCTACAGCCGGCTGGCTCATCATCTGAAGGAGACTTATTTCCCTCCTCTTCGTTAGACGAAGAGTGTCTAGTCCTACAATGTGGTCTAACCGGTCTTTCAACTGGTTGATTTAAGTCCGACTCAGACATGGATTGCTCAATGAAACCATGTTCTGACGAAGATGATGCGAAACAGACCCTCTCTCCGCAGCAGAGAGCGGTCGCGCTTGATTAACTGTTGGAGCCAAACTAACCATATGGGATGGCTTCGACCGGCCTTTCTCAGAATGAACTAGTTTATTCTGATCCAGGGATTGCCTTTCCAAGGACTGCCTATTAGATAGGTGTCCCTGTGGGAGCAGTGAATTCCTACGAGGTGGGTACTGCTGATCCCGGTAGGCTTGGATGCCCGTCTATCTGCAACCTGATCCATTGAATGGACCGGGGATTGGTATTGAGGAGTAGTGTTCTCTCTAGAGATGTATACTATTCTCCTTGAATGGATGGATTTCTCCAATCCCCATACCAGCTGCTAGACGGATGAATATTAGAGTTTTGGTGTGTAACCTTATTTCTGAATATTTGTATAGCCCTGTTGTTGACCTGAGATAGAATGATAATTGGTATCGAATTCAAGAAGTACAGAGCCTGTGCCTGGTCGCGCCATGTTTAGATAAGAGACTGGCTGGCTAGTCGCGTTATTACCAAATGACTGACTAATGCCTGGTTGTGTCATGTTCACATGTGTGACTGGTTGGCTGGTCGCGTCATAGTTAAATGACTGACTTCCGCCTTATCGCGGCATGGCTACATGCGTGACTGGTTGGCTAGTCGCGTCATTGTGAAATGACAGACTGCCCGGTCGTGTCATATCTAAATGATTGACCGTTTGCCTGGTCGAGTCATGGCATAGTGACTTACTGCCCGGTCGTGTCATATCTAAATGATTGAATGTTTGCCTGGATGAGTCTTGGCAAAGTGATTGCTGACCTGTTGGGTCACTGCTAAATGACTGACTGCCTGGTCGAGTCCTGGGAAAATGAATGACTGACCGGTGACTGGTCGCGTCATCGCTAGGGTGGGGAAATCTGAGACTTGCGTTGATTACATTGTAGCAATAGGAGTAACTGCTCAAAATTTCTTTTTTTCTCTTCAATGTTTTCAAAGCAGATGAATCAAAAAAATAACATGAGGTAAATTGATGAGATGCCAACAAAAATGAAGCGTACAAAATGAAATGAGAAAATTAGAAGAATAAGGGTTACAAAAATGAAAGGCTTTTAGATTTGCATCTGTTTCTGGAAGTGAACCTGCATTCTTATTTGGGAAAACTCTGCGAAAAAATAAAATTCCATTATGCAAAATTTATGCAAATCTAATGTTCCAAATAGACGCCTTGCTACAGGTCTCAGATGAACGCTGATAAACTTATCATTCCCGGACTTCTTCTACCCTTAACCCACCCTTTCCCATATACAAACATATTTTACGGCATCTGCAGTTGACGGTCTAAGCTGTTTATAGTCTCCTAAAACACTAATTAATCCTTTCCCTTTTATAGACAATTTCTGAAGCCTCTCCAGCTGACAACTTTTGAAAACCTTGTGGCAAAAGGAGAAATTGCTCATAATAAACAATTTCTGCCTTTGCAATAATTATTTCAACTTTATTCAATAAAAGTTATGTATAAAGAATTTCAATAGTTTGTTAATAAATGTCTTCAAAGTCATCAGGTGCAAGTTTGTTGTTTGTAGGTAAGGGATTTTATATGAGATATCTTTTTTAGGACATGACAAGAAAATTACCATTTTTTTTCTCTGTCTCAAAAGTCGATCTCACAATATTATTATTACTCTTACATTTTAGATAAAATGTGAAGTAGTTCTGACAGCTACATGTCAGATATTTATTACTTTCAATTGCTACTTCCTCAGGATACTCATCCAGTATCTAAGCCAAGTGTGTGGGCATACAATTAAGCCCCAAATTTTGGCCTCACTCTCGCGAGAACCAATTTCCGAACCTTTGGATCACGAAACCTATACATATATTCTGACTAAATGTCTACAATGCCTCATCTTCATATTCTATCATCTAAATATATGCAAACATCAATTCAAACTTCAGTCCTCTTCTTTGAAACAAAATAGAAACAAGAGTGCCGCGGAGCAATTGCCAACGCTCGTCTGTTTTTTCTTAGTCGAAAAAGAGGTACAGTACATGTGTATTGAATAATTATAACAGCCAGATTTATGTGACTTTATATAGACATGTGTATTGTCCCTAGGAACATGTGTACCAAGTTTCATATGCAAATGTATAGCTTTTTTTAAATTATGGGCAAGTTAAACTTTTTTAATGCCAAAAAGTGGCATGATTAACTGCCAAGGGTATCACAATAACTCAAACTTTTTTTCTTCGAAAAACAATCAAGCTAAAATAGATTATGATTTTGAGAATAAACATGTAAGTAGAAAATATGGCAAGGACCATATACATTATTTATGCCAAAGTTGAGACATTCATTTCCCATACAACTAATATTTCTCTCAATGTCTGCTTCCTCGTTACTCAACCAGTTCTTGTCCTAAGTGTCTGGGAACATCCAAACGATTGACCCATTCTCACAGGATTGGAACCTGGGACTTTTGGAACACCAGACCCCTTCGCATCCTCTAGTCTGCTGTCCCTCTGTCAGCTTAACAAGTGCAAAAGTCTAAATATAAGGAGATTTTTGTTTCTATATTGCCTGGAAAAGGTCTATATCTCACAAATAAAACTAGTACCGGAAAGTAAGTGATAAAGAAAATAAGTGGCCCCAAATAGACAACATAAATGACTGGACCTTCTCCTAAAATATTATGCCTTGGATTCATTGCCTGTAATTTTCTGTGTAATTTATAATCATTATCTTCTGACTCTCTCAAATGGCCATTTCCAACAGACCCCATACCGATACTGTTTGTATAGGGAACCAGAAAATTATGAATCAAGTTACTATATATTTGATTATCAAACATTTACAAACACAAGGCTCACCCATGAAAGTCGTTTTGAATTTATTCAAAGTGAAACATCAGAAACAAATAATTTTTTCAAATGTTATCTGTTACAGATGTGCTATATATATTTAGTAAGTCAAAGCTTTTATTCCGCAAGCAAGCAAGCAGAAAAAAAAATACACTGCATACATTTCTTAACCTTCCAAATGATAATGCCTTAACCCTTTCACACATACAACAAATTTGTAGCAGATATTTTCACTTCAAGAACATCTAGGCAAAAATATGGAAACCCTATAAATGAAAATATAATTATTCAATAGATTTGAAAACATGTGGCAAATTATAAGCATTTTCTCCTTTTTTGTCATGTTTTTAAAAGTTTTCTGCTGCTGACACATCAAATTCTGTCTACATGTGGGAAAAGTTTTAAAGAAAAAGTGGACTGAACATCCTTTTTAACAATTTATACCCAAAAGGCAATGTGATGCTTTTCAAATATTCTTTCTCCTTAAATAGCTGTTCAAGTGTTTATTTTTCTTCTATCCTAGTATAAAACAAGCCAGTATTTTAACCCATTCCCACATGCAATAAATCTACAGCAAACAACTTTGAAAACAACTTATAGGCAAAAATATGGATAATCTAAATACAATACTATATTTACTCATTACAAGCATTTTTTCCTTTTGCAACAAAGTTTTCCCTGCAAAAAATGATACACCAAAATGTGTCTACATGCATGCCCACAATTAAGAGTCAAGATTTAGAACTGCGTAGAAGGTTGACAGAGAAATTACACACTCAGATAGTAGGCCTTCAGTGACTGTAGAAAGGGGTTGCAAATATTCCTAACACAATCTGAATTGGAAGACCATTTAGCTAAAATTACAGGATTATAAATCTATAAGCTCCCAATGATCAAAGTAACCTAACAAATTCAGGCAAAATAGCTGCAAAGACATAAGTTACAATAATGTTCTTACAGCTCTAAAGCATTGAGTTATTAAGTGTCTTTAATGCAGGGAATTGGCCATGGTTTCAACGAGTTGGCTTGTCAATCAGTATTTTATCCAAAATTATTAAAATGCCATCCCACAAGACAAGATAATTTCTTGTCACTCGCTATCTTTTCCAAAGATTGTTTGCTGGTGCTAAATATTCACATTAGGGCAGAAAATGTGAAATAACATCATGTAAAGGCGCATCACACTCAGTTTCTGAATGATATAGTTCCTAAAAAGAAAAGTAGTCCTGCAGTCTCATCTTCACTGCTGCTTGAGATATGGAAAATCTCTAAAAATGAAAGTGTAATTATACGTACTCACAATAGTTGAAAACACTGTGGCAAAAGGAGAAATTGATCATGATGATCAAGTTCACCTTTTGCCACACTGTTGTCAGCTATATTCACTAAGTGTACTTGAATCTATAGAGATATTCCATATGTTAGTATTGCTGTTTGAAAAGTCGTCTGCTAGAGAGTTGTTGTATGTAGGAAAAGGGTTAAGAGTCTGCTGCTTCAACAAACATTATGCGCTAAAATATGCAAATTTGGAATATATACTTGAAAAGGGAGAAATTACTGGTTTCGTGGAAAAATAAATAAAAATAAAGTTCACTTATTATTCGGAATTAAACATTTGTTGGCAAAAGATGAAAATACTCCTTTCTCTAGAGGATACCAGGATACTGGATATCCTGGGTGGTGATCAGGGTGCGGTCAGGATCCGATTGATCAGAGTCGCGTATCGTACAGAAGGGAGGTTTTCGTGTGAGACGATTCATTTATCAGCTAGCTCTTTGCCTTCCTAAAATCACTAGTGTGTACGGTTTGTTTTTAAATGTGTGATGTATTAAACAGTGTTGCAAAAATAAAGACACTATACATTAAAGACAACAAAAAATGATGTTTAACAGAGAGGTTTGAGTAAGTTGTTGATAATTGAAAGTCATCGTGTCAGATAATAATGTCCTTTGTGATTTGTTTATAACGGAATTTTCTTTAAAAGAAAAGGGTTGTGTGAAATACTTTCTAAATTAATATCGATAAATATGACATTACGTTATGATAACTAATCAAATTCGCTAATAAATGTAATTTACTTACCTATCAAAATAAAATATGTGTTCCTTTCGTCTAAGAGTTCAAGAATATATAACAGTTTAATCTTGCAGACGCGTTTTGACGCATCTGTAGCAGACAACTTTTGAAAATATTACTACTAAAGAAGAAAATGCTCATGGTGAACAATTTCTCCTTTTGCCACATGTTTTCAACTATTTATTAATTATACTTGATAGGGATTTTCCATATGGCTGCCCATGTGTTTACAGTCGTCTACTGCAGTAGTGTTGTACCTGATCTGATTTGGTCCTCTCATTGAACAGCGAAGGTAACGAATGTATGTTGTCTCATTTTATATTGGTATTAATAGCGTTAATCCCAATATTGGGGAACAATGATTTCAATGACCAGTCGGCTCACCTCAAATATTATATCTTTAATGTTATAGTAACTACAGATTCATTAATTTGGGCTCAGATTTGCGAAAATAAATTGACGACCGATAATTTATGTTAGATATGCCATGATTTAACTGAAATATAGTTGCAAATGAACAAATGATCACAGTGAAAGGGGGAATTACGTTATTAATTAATATGGAAAAACGTATACTCGTTAAACGTGTTTAATAAGAGCTAGAAACATGGGAACAGTGTACACAATTTCTATTGTTGGTTAAAAGCGCTGAGATTGGATATTTAGTTTGAGTAAAAACACATGTTTTTGCGTTCTTGCAGACTTGAAGGATGCCGGGAAGATTTGAGGTTTTTTTTTCGTCTGCTCAAATTACAGCGTTCGCTGTATCCGCGTGCGACTGGGAGTGTGTCTCCGCGTGGTCTTATCAACTCCCTTTAGGCGTTATGATAAGGGCCTGGTATATTAGCACACTTCAACACAGTTAACCGATATTCATATTCATTTAATCACTTTCATGTAGGCTAACATTGTCTTCATTATCATCATCATCATCATCATTACCATCAGCATCAGCAGCAGCATCATCATCGACATCATCATCATTATCATCAGCATCATCATCGACATCATCATCAACATCACCATAAACATATTTAGTATTATCAGTACCTTCATCATCATCATCATTGTTTAGTTTATATCATCAGTATCATTATAGTAATAATATTCATCATCATCATTATTTCAATCATTATTAACATCATCAGCATCGACATCAATATTATTAGTTTTATCATAATTATTATCATCATCATCATGACTACCACGACCACCATCATTAAATCTGAAAAGATGAGATCATTCACAGAACTGTGTGAAATATGCAATGCTGACAAGGTAATGCATTACAGCAATTCATTGCTGTAAATTCCTCATTAAATCACAATGTTCCCACGCCAATAACCTGCTGTAAGAAATATCACCATAACAAGGAAAATGTTACTTCTGCTTTATTCTTCCAGCGCCAATGGCAATACTGTGGTGTTTACAAACAATGTAGATTCAGGTGAGACAGCTCGCAACTAGCTTTCTCACCTTAAATCAGCAGTGTTTGCCTTATAAGGTATCAACCTATAATTGAACCGCTTGAAGATATCGAGCATGGAATGATCTACTTTAGAAAGTTCTGCGCTGAAAGAGTTAATATAAATGCATAACCATGTTGACCAAGTCGAGACTGTTCATACACATAGCCATGTTGACCAAGTCGAGACTGTTCATACACATAGCCATGTTGACCAAGTCGATACTGTTCATACACATAACCATGTTGACCAAGTCGATACTGTTCATACACATAGCCTCGCGGACTATTTCCAAACTTGGTGCATGCTTATACATGCAGGTTGCGAGATTAATGATCCTAACAGACATCATCTGCCCATAGAATATAATAAGGTAAAACTTTAAATAGTTTGGACAAAGAAAGTTGGATTTTGATAAATGGCAATAGTTCTCACTTCCCCTTTTGTCACAATGATTCTTTTTTAATTCGTTTGTTGAAAAGGCGTCAGTAATCGTTGACATACTTTAACAATTTTCCTTTGTATTTTGACCGTTTTTAGAGTAGTTTTCGACAACAATATGCAAGCCTCCAAAATTTATTTAGAAGCAAAGTATCACGACCCAATTTTTAAGTCGTACTTAACTATTTTCTTTCTCAAAACTCTCTGTATATTTCACCAATACCTTCTACTTCCAACGTTCAATTGGCAATTTAAAGTGTGCAAATTGCTCGAGAACGACAAAATAGTGCAATTGGTATGTTTTAAAAGTAATCTGCTTTTGCAAAAAAAGTCTAAAACATGCAAAGTTATATTCAAAATACTGGATAACGAACAATACAGATAACGAACAATGCGGGAACAGGAAATGAAAGCTTCTTGTTGAGGGCAATGTATTCTTTTCTCACTCTTTTTCGAAGGCTGCTTGTAACTGAGACCTAAAGAATAATTTTAAAAAGAAAAAGGATAAAAGCCCATTTCTGTGTGCCATTTCTTGTATTAAGTTAACTTTTTGTATAAAGATCCCAAATTGCTGCAGTTTAGTCTAATTACTTTCAAGTATCCGCTTTGTGTATTTCACTTGTTATTAAGAAGTGGCACGTGCATTGAGTTTACTATAATTAATGTCTGATTTGCAAGAATGATAAATTGTTGAACTGGAATGCGGTCTGTCCTAAAGTCCTTACGTTCCCGGATTTGAGTGACTCCGGAGAGTATGTATGGGTAATTTGGTAGACAAATTGAACTCTGTCTCACATACCACACATCTGCAGCAGACGACTTTGAAAGCACTTTTTTTCAAAATATAGAAACCCTTTATAAATGAAATAACAATTATTGAATACAGTTGAAAACATTGCAGCAAAAGAAGAACTTGCTCATCTGAGAAATTTCTTTTACCGCCACAATGTTTACATTAGTATTAAAATGCGCATGCGTTAGAGTGTGGGAAAGGGTTAACGTTATCGCGAGTTAAACAACATTTGAATATAAACAGACCGGGATAAGCCTGCAAATACGTGTTGTCTAATTCTGGTCTCACCATTCGGCTTCCATTGATTCAACCGCCTCGGTGGTGTAGTGGTAGAGCGTCCGTCTCGGTGGTGTAGTGGTAGAGCGTCCGTCTCGGTGGTGTAGTGGTTGTGCGTCCGTCTTAGGTCCAGAGTCGAGGTTGGTAGAAATGGCTGCTCTCCTTGGGGCTCAGGGTGCGGGGTTAGCATTACGACTGTCTAGCTGGTGTCAGTATAAATGGACCAGTAACGCCGTGATATAACTGAAAAATGGTTGAAAGCGGCATAAATTATCAAACAATCAATCAATTTCATCGATTCTTTCGAGGCACAATTACTGGAGACACTTGTAAGTATTAGCCATGTGACATTTGTGTAGGTCGTTGCTAGCATCATAATCGTTGTCACCCGTTAACTATTTCCCTGATGACTTTGACGCACCTGCAGCAGACGACTTTTAACAAAACATTGTGACAAAGGGAGAAATTGGTCGTGGTGATGTGATACTTAGCAAGGTCTGCTTTTGCCACAATGTTTTAACTCTATTTGATAATCAAATCTGATTTATGGAGATTTTTCACATTTTCGTCAATATATTTTCAAAGTCATCTGCTGCAAAGTTGTTATATGTGGGAAAGGGTTAGTCGCCTTCCTGATATGACATTTTAGAGTTCTCTAACTTGAAAAAATTGGTGAAGGAATGTATCGCTTTGATATAGAGTTGAAAGCATTATTGGAGATGGGGGAAATGCAATGTTTTCAATAGTCGCCAAATTACGTCAAATGACGCCAAATTACGCCAAATTACGCCAAATTACGTCAAATGACGCCAAATTATGCCAAATACATCCGCGGCCATGCTGGCTCTACCAAAAGTCCCTACATTAAAAACGTTGTTTGTTTAGAGATAAGTGTTTACCTTCACCAGCATGCATTGAATATATTACATTGAGTTTAAACTCATTGGTGATGTGTATAGTAAGTATGCAATAGAAATTTTAGATTTGATCTTATTTATTATTTTGACCTTGTTTGAAAGTGAAAGTAGAGTATCTGAGACACCCGTTTCGTCCAAGCCTGATTTCGTTTGAAATTACTTTAAACTTTTTCACAGGGTGAATTATTTCTTTCGCTATAAAGCCCCATACCACCACCCCACCCCCCCCCCTACTCCTTTCCCATTTTCGTTTGGTTATTGGTTATTTAAAAGCTCAGAGGTAACTCATTTCAATAATAAAGGGTGTTCTCCCTGAGAAACGTGAGTGACAATTATGGGTTGAAACTGGTTGATTGACATGGAAACAAAGAAGGAATGTATTTGGTGTATTGTGACCTATATGGGTAACTTGGATGCACACGCGCCAATATGCGATGTGTAGAATGGAATCAGTTCCTTCAGTCTACTTTTACATAGTAACCTCCCTTTTACTGAACATTCAGTTCAGTTCATGTTCAGAGAAGTGTCATGATTATTTTTGATTTTATCTTTAAAATATTAAATGATTAGCGAAATTAAACCCTTTAAAACATGTATGACGTTCTGTGGTTCTTTTCAAGGTGTAGCCTTCTATTATCATATGCACACGTTCTCCAATCCTTAATCCAGTTTCTCTATGAGACAAACCACGATACGATGGCAAATTACAGGAAATATCAAACTTTCTATTTAAGCGCCATGTTTCACTCATGCATTCAAATGTAAATCCTAGAACATTAAAATTCCATCAGCCCAACCAATATCGTAACAGGACGCACCACGTAAACAGAAGTCCATATGTGTTCGAGCGATATAACAGAGATGTTATGTTTGTGTTTGAGAAGTGTGCAGCAAAATCACTTCTACCCACACCGTTTTTAACAGTTATCGTAGTATACCCCATTACACAAAAGGTCAGGATGAGGTTAATGTTGTAAATATTAGAACTCTTTCAAACAGTAGTGTGCGCTTTACAAAGAAGTTAAACCAACACATAAACCGAGCCCCGGTAGCTCAGTCGCTAGCGTCGTTGGCTGTCAATCCAGGGGTTGTGAGTTCGTATCCGACATTCTTTCCGACTTTTGACAAAGTCACTGTGACAAACGTCAGTCTCCTACCATCAATGGGCTTACAATCTATGTTGAAAAGCAGCCAGTTGCTTTGAAAGACTAGTGTGTGGAGTACTGGTGTTATATAACAAGGAAACACATGAGAAGTTGAACTGGCCCCCGTAATATGACTGAAACATGGTTGAAAACGGCGTTAACCCCTCCCCACCCCCCAAAAGATAAGCCAATAGAACGTTTAATTGCTTTGCCTCACACAACACATCATCAGCAAACGGCGATGAACTCTTTATAAATGTAAGTACATGTATAACTATTCAAACAGTTTGAAACAATGTGGCAACATGAGCATCAAAAGCAATTCATCCTTTTGTACCAATGTTTCTGTTGTAGATGGGTTAAGATACGTCTTTTTATGGGAAAGTGATAAGAAAAATTAAAAACTTACGATTTGTAAATGTTATCAATGTAACAGCATGATTCGAGAATGTTCACTCAGCTTATGCAATAGATCTTTGGTCCTGGGAATATACATTCGTTCCATGCGCGATACACGATGATACATTAAAGCCGAAATTGGCTGATAATCAGTGCTATAATATTTATGCGGCCGTATGCTATGCATTTATTTAATCAACGTGTGGTTATATTTTTACAACACGGAAGTAAAAATTCTAGCCGCATCGGGCGATTAAGAGCCGTGTGTTGTATGTGAGTGATGAATAATCGGTGGAAACTGTTATTGCATCCGATCAGCCTCTCACCAATCTTCTCTGTCCGCATGTATGAAGAAGAACTCTTGATGTAGTAAGCGACTAGAAGTGTTGCACCAATATTTTCATATCGATCAAATTGCATGCGGTGCTTCTTATTCAGTCGCATAAAGGTCCTGTTTCGACAGACATAATTCATTTGCTTTGTCCTACATTTCGTCTACAGTTTCTCATAAATTTCTATTAGAAGCCGGTACGTCGCGCCTTATCTGTTTAAAAACGCATTAATGCTGTTTACACCATGTGCATTTACAAAGCCATAGTGCTATTGTCTATCAATTGTCACATTAAACATGGTGATCATTTTAAACCAGTCAGTTTTCACTATATTCGTGTGGGTTATGTTTTTGTTATAGATTATTTTAAAGAATTAATCTACATTTTACCCTTACTACTTAGAATGTTAAGCAAATGTTGTTCACAATTAAGCCTAAAGCAAATCACAATTAAACATTGTCTGAAATTGAAACTAGCAGTTTCAGCAAACGTTGACTAAAACGGAAACTAGTAATATAACCAAAATAAATGTTGTTTATAGTTCTTTTCCCGCTTATAAGACATATGCAACATCTATACATAGACATGAAAACTCTCTTTAAAGGTATGATAACTGAAAAGTGTGAAAACATTGTGGCAAATGAAGCAATTTCTCATTTTCCACATTGTTTTCAAAACGTCTTCTACGTTCAAAGGCTTATATAAATGTGGGATTAAGAATCAAAAGCGCAAAACGACAAAAGAGGACTTCTTGCGCGTACGCTTGTAGAGAAATAACGAGAAGTTGCTCCTTTTACCACAATGTTTTCAAAACTCATATGCAACAATTACGTTCAAATGATCATACATATGTGGGATTAAGGATTAAAAACGCATATTGCAGATTGAAGGTTCAAAGACAAAAGTGGCCTTGTTGCCCGTAATCTCGTACAGAAAGAAAGGCGCTATCACCGCTGTCATGCAAACGTATGCAGAACAAAAACAACATAGCTATCCCATCGGGAAATGCATTTTTTGTTCAGAAAATGCATTACGCGCGCTGTGGGTGACCTATTTAACGCATTTTGATTGTGAAGTAAGACATGATAAAAACATGCTTTCCATTTCAATACGATACTACAGGGGATATGATATTGTTGAGCGCCTTTGTGTTGCCTTAATGTCATAATTATGATGCGTCTGAAACGGTGTTTGATGAACTACTTTAAACATTTGTTATAGTGAGTTATCGCTCACTGTCCGCCGTCGTCGCCTGTCAGTCCGTCCGTTCACATTTTCTTTACACGCAAACGTACTTTCCGATTTTTCAAACTTTTGGTCAATAGTTTCTTAAAACATTATGCGTATATAAGTGCAGAGTGATATGGATATATATTGATAGCAAATGTCCTTATATTAAGTTGGTTTTCGAAAAGTACGGCTTATGCGGTGATTCCTATGTTGTTTCGAAATTGGGCTTCTTTAACACCAATATATCTCCACTCTTATGTTAACTGTAACACCAATACATCGCGTCTCTTATGTTTACTGTAACACCAATATAGCTGCGCTCTTATGTTTACTGTAACACCAATGTATCTACGCTCTTATGTATACTGTAACACCAATACATCGCGTCTCTTATGTTTACTGTAACACCAATACAGCTCCACGCTTATGTTTACTGTAACACCAATATAGCTCCACTCTTATTAGTCGCCGGGCAGGAGCCCGCGACTTCTATTTTTAATAGCTTTTCAGAAATCATACAGGATACATTATTATTAGAAAGAAACAAATTTAAATGATTTGAACATATTACAGTTGTGGTTGTTTAAAAACACTAAGTTATGACACATCTAACATGAAATAAATAATCCGATTTTTGAAGTATTTTAGTTTACTTTTTGACTCGCATTTATGTG
>JAUELF010041424.1:0-17132 GCA_031471495.1 Clinocardium nuttallii
TATGTTTGATATGATCTGTTAACTTCTTAACAATAACTACATACATATAAGCTGCAATTGTTATTTCCTTTCACATTCCCCCTTCTTCTCCTTTCTTCCTGCCGCCCAGGCCGTCAGCACTATAGTGCTTTGATTAAACATACGAGCTCAATTACATTAAATAATCAATACATTATTGGGAAATCGCTGAAAGCCATAAATGTTTTACTTATCAATATCAAGAAATTCGAATTATGTCCAATAATATCTCTTCAACTATTTGACGCTTTTGTAGGGTCAACTCTGAACTACGGGTGTCCTATGTGGGGGTTTATAAAATCAAAGGACTTAGAAAGAGTTCATCTTAAAATATGTTAACAAATTCTCGGCGTTAAAGCAAGCTCTAGCTATGCAGTAATTTATGGAGAACTTGGACGTTTTCCATTATATATCACCAGATACGTTCTACTAATGAAGTATTGGACACCTTAAGTTAATTTACTACACACAAAGAATATTTTACACCAATATATGAAAATGCATTATCTAAATGTTTGTTGGGTGCTTAAAATTGGGTATCTAAGATTAAATCTTTACTAAATAACTTTGGTTTTCCGAATATTGGGAATATTCAAGTAACATAAACGAAATATATTTTATCCCTATGTTCAAAGATAGGCTTATCAATTGTTTCAAATCCACATGGTTTTCTGATATTGAAAATAATCGAGTACTTAACTCATGATTTATTTTTGTTAAACCAAACTTTGGTTTTGAAAAATACATACAAAACAATAAACACTATAAAAGGAAAAGGAGTGTGCCTACTAATCTTGGAATCTCGTCACATAATTTACGTATAGAGTCCGGAAGATATGGCAGTAATAGAATAGATCGACAGGAAAGAGTATGTACTATATGCAACTCTGGAGATATCAAAGACAAGTATCACTTTGTACTAGCATGCCTACATTTAAGCAGTTATTGAAAACGTGCAATAAATCACTAGTAATCAACCTCTGTCATTCTATAAACTATGCAACAAACCATAGACTTAATATCGTTAAAGTAAACACATAAGCCCTAAACTAAACAGTGAAGTTGGAAATGGTATTTTTGAAGTATGTTTGGGGCATTTTTTGTCAAAATATAATAGTCAATAAGCTATCTTTGTATGTATAGTGTGGTTCTGTTGAAATCAATATAAACCTGATGTATTGTGTAGTTCATGTTTATATATGTATTTGTGATTATATTAAATGATTAGGTATAATTACATATATAACTTTCAGTAGAACTAACTATAAAGGAACGTTAATGTATATATTACGATGAGGTTAAATACCATATAACCATTTGTTGATACATGTAGTTAATGCGTATATACAGGAGATCGTATTTTAACGAGTGCATAGTGTTGGTAACAGTAAGTTAATAGGATAAATAAAACATTTGTTAATGAAGACCCAGGCCCGAATATTTTATGTAAAACATCTGCATATTTAGTTAAAACGGTAAAAAACTTCTAATGCATATATGTCGAAATTATTCCCATTTGTGATGTTAGGCTTGTTTTTGTTTGGCTTTATTACAGCCTATATTTCCTTTTCTATGTGATCCTCTTAACATTTTCCTCTTACAATATTTTAGCGAAATTCAATTCCCTATGTATCCCTCTCCAAGGCAGACAAAACAAAATATAACTGGCCTGATGAATCCCCCGCCAAGACAGGTTATACAATGAAAAGGTTGTTTGAAGGAACATAAGTGTCACCTGCAGATATGAACAGAACAGAACACAACACAACTTTTATTTGGACTTAAACATATATGGCAAAGCATGAGGATAAACAGACAGACGGATTGACAGACTACAGAACAACGACCCCTTTGTGTCTTCCTGCTCAGACAGACACTACGAAGAGAGACGTGGTCCCTGTGAATCTTTATGCCACGAAAGACTACTCAATAAAACTACTACTTCAGAAGCATCATGAATCAATGAGATATAAATAATATTCGGGTGTCTCGCTTATCACCCTTTAGTTAATATGTTATTTTAAGACTTCAAATTAACTTTTTTACCCATTCAATAAATCTACAGCAGACGACGGGATATTAATTCGGTAGAAACACGACATATATAATAAATCAAAGGATAATCTTTTAACTCCCAAATATAGGAATCAATTTCCAACTTTTGTCACAATGTTTTCAAAAATCGTCTCCTGTAGATTAATGTGGATTATTTTATAATGTCGACCTCCTTATTAATAATGTTATGCACTACGAAGTATGTCGTGACGACTTTTCAAACCATTGCCCATTAATTTGTACATTGAAGTGTGAGGTCCGCCTGTTAACATTATAACGCGGGTAAATTAAATCCAAGAATAACTTCAATAAGTGGAACGAAGTACATAGAGAAGAGTTTCAACATAAGTTTTGTAGAAATTTACTCAATATTCACACCAACTATAACAGATTCAAATGTGACTCACAAATTAAATGATTTTAAGAACATATTTAAACAAGCTGGGTCATGAATAAGAACAGTATCTTGGAAAAGGTAGCTCATCAGGAAACCAGCCAGAGTGGTGGGATGAAGAGTAGTCGTTTAAAACGCATTAAATATAAAAGTTTACGGAATTTTCGATTCACAAATTCCAAATGTGACTTTACAGTGTATACTGAAAACATAAACACATATAAAAAACAAAAATCTAAACGACTTGATCTTCAATGTAAACGTTGGGATGATCTATGCAATGGTTGTCCTACTTCACATAACTGTTTTCGCTAAAGGCAAATACCGACGACGTTAACGTCTCCGATATAACGTCACGTAATCAACCGGGTTAAGATAATGCAGACTATTTGAACTATCCATTCACAAAAAAGGAAATAGGAACTAGTATATCGATCGTCTATAAAGGGAAATAGCTCTACGGGAGTAGATGGTTATACCACCGAAATCTTTAAATGCACTACCGACATTATACTACCATATCTAAAAACAGTTTTTAACCAAGTATATAACAGTGGTAGTTTTCCTAGTGAGTGGAGCGAAAACATTGTCTCCCCTAAAAATAAAAAGGGCTCATTTTCCGACCCTAACAATTTTAGAGCAATTTTCTTAACGAACAGTATTAGTAAAATATTCATTAATATTTTGACCAAAAGACTAACTAATTGGTGTGAAACAATAGCATTATAAATGAAGCGCAGGCAGGATTTAGAAGAAACTACTCCACAATCGAAAATAATTTTAGTTTACAAGCGCTTTTCACGTCAACGTGGTAGATTTCATGTTTTCTATAACGACTTCCTAAAAGCATTTGATAGTTGCCCGCATGTAAAGCTCATACATTGCTTTTCAAGAAATGGTGTAAACGGAGAATTCTTGTTAATGTTTCAGTCTATGCATGGCAAATTGAAGTAATGTATTAAAGTAAATGGTGGATTAAAAGACTTTTTCCAGTATAAGATCGGAACCAAACAAGGATGCTCATCGTCTCCAATAATCTTTTCACTGTCTATCAATGATTTGACTGAATATTTAAAAAGACACAATAATCAAGGAATATATGTGAACGAAACGACTGGTGAATTATACGCTCTTATGTTCGCTGATGATGTGTCAAATTTTGCCGATACATGTAGAAATCTACAGAAGCAAATACAAGAAATAGAATCTTTTTGTAATAACACTAGGATGCAACTTAATACTGATAAATCGAAAGTTATGGTTTTTCGAAAATTACGCGACTACGGAAAATGGTACTATAAAAGTATACGACTTGAAGATGTCACTTACTATCAATACTTAGGTGGTTTTTTTTACACCAAAACTCAGTTGGACAATGACGAAGGAAACCCTAGCAAAACAAGCATCTAAGACTACTTGGACCATTTTCAACGTTCAGAAACAGTTTGGGTATTTCCCTGTGGTTGACAGTTTTCAACCTTTTGACTCAATGGTTTTGCTAATATTCTGTTATTCTTCAGAAATCTGGGGCTATCAGTATTCCGAGTATACAGAGAGGATTTACGTAAATTTCTGTAAACGCATATGCAGACGTAACCAATCCGTAACACATTTATTTGCATTAAGTGAATGCGGTAGAATTCCGCTATTCGTACACTAAACGGCAAGGTGTATCAAATACAGCACAAAACTTCTCCAATTGCAAAGTGATAGATATCCACGGTAGTGTTACATGATGCTGAAAAACTTAGGGTAATCGGGAAGACGTACCGGGGCTACAGATATTAAAACTATATTGTTTGAGAACGGTTTTGGGTATATCTGGTTATCTCAGAACATAAGTGATTCAATTATGTTTATGCGAAGCTTTAAAGACAGATGTAAAGATTTTGCGCTACAGAAACAACATACTAATATTGACTATTCGCAAAAATACGAATACTACAGAAACTACAAAACACTTTTGAATACAGAATTAGAACTTTCGAACTTTAGGTACTCTAGTCACGCTTTAATGAATAGAGAAAGGACGTCATTTAAACATTGATTGTGAATTAACATACTGTTTTTATTGTCGTAAATATGATAATTTAACATTGGAAGATGAACTACAGTTGTTTCTAGATTGTAAACTTTATAGCGACATACGATTGGAATGTTTCAAGGCCTGTTGGTTAAGTAAAGCAACTTGCCTACACACTTTCTATAACATTATGACTGACAGCAATGAAAGCAGTATATTGACTGTACCAAACCTTTTAATACGGGCATTCGGCAAGAGGGAACAATGCATTAATTTACATGATGTTGAATAGCCTTCATAGTTAAAGTCATTTATAAAAACAGTATACCTGAAAACGATAGCATGATATCCACGACTACTGAGAGAACTGTAAATATATAATATGTTTATGTAAATATTGATATCTAGTGTAACATGATAATCAAAATAATCAACTATTTGTATTCTGGGCTGGAGGCCTTAAATTGCAATAAATTCATTCCCATTCATTCTCATTCCCGAATGTGACAACGGTTAAAACGTTTATATGAAATACACTACAAACATGAGTGTTTGAAGTAACATATGCATATGTCACTTGAGAATTACTATTACTTTAGCGTAAGCGTTACAAATAGAAACGGACACGTGCTCCGTACGTGTCATCTGTCCTTACAGGCAGTCAGAGATATAACTTGTAAAACAGATAATACAATATCAACATAATTGAAAACATCATTAGAAATGAAAGAAATATTTTAAGCAACCTAGAAAGGATAGATACATAAGCGTGTGATTAAAACATTAAAAGACCCAAGACAACATATGTTTGGGAGAACGATTATATATAAAGCTCAGTTTGTAGAAGACATTGGTTCAGAGGTAAGACGAGAGGTCAGACTATATGAAAGACACAAGGTACGACCAGAGGTAAGATACGAGGTAAGGCAAGATATAAGATACTAGAGATGGCCAGAGGTAAGGCCCGACGTTAGGCCAGAGGTTATACCAGAATTAATACCAGGTGTAAATCCTGTGGCAAGGTCAGAGTTAAGGCCCGATATAAGGCTAGAGGTAGGACAAGAAGTAAAACCAGATGTAAAACCAGGTGTAAAGGCATTGGTAAGGTCAGAGTTAAGGCCCGACCAAAGGCCAGAGGGAGGACCGAATATTTGACCAGATATAAGACGAGGTGTAAAGTCAGTAGTTAGATCAGAGTTAAGGCCCGACATAAAGCTAGAGGTAGGACCAGAGGTTATACTAGATGTTAGAACAGGTGTAAATCTAGTGGTAAGGTCATAGTTAAGGTCCGACGTAAGAATAGAAGTAGGACGACCAAAGGTTATACTAGATGTAGGACCAGGTGTTAAGCCAGTGGTAAAGTAAGAGGTAGAACTAGAGTTTAGACCAGATGTAAGACCAGGTGTTAAGCCTTTGGTAAAGTCAGAGGTAATGCCCGACGTAAGACAATAGGTAGGAGATACAGACTTATGGCCAAATGCAGGTCCTGGTGTTAGACCAGATGTAACGCCAGGTGTCAAGCCCGTGATAAGGTCAGACGTAAGGCCCGACGTAAAGCCAGAGATAGGACCGGAGATTAGACCAAATGTTATAACAGGTGTAAAGCCTTTGGTTAAGTCAGAGGTAAGGCCCGACGTAAGACAAGAGGTAGGGCCAGTGGTAACACCAGATGTAAGACCAGATGTAAAGCCAGGGGTAAGATAGAAAATACGGCCCGACGTTAGGCCAGAGGTAGGTCCTGGGGTTAGACAAGATGAAATACCAGGTGTAAAGCCAGTAGTAATTCATAGGTAAGGCCCGACGTGAGGCTATATGTAGGTCCTGAGGTTACACCAGTTGTTAGACCAGGAGTAAAGACAGTGGTAAGGTCAGAGGTAAGGCCCAGCGTTTAGGCGAGAGGTAGGCCCTGATGTGAGACCAGATGATGTAAGTCCAGCGTTAAGCCAGTGGTGAGGTCAGAGCTAAGGCTCGAAGTTAGGTGAGAGGTAAGGGCCGAAGTAAAGTCAGGGGAAAAGCCCGAAATAAGACAAGATGTTATGTCAACGGAAAGGAAACACACTTTGGATCAAAAAAGGGTTTAATTTCTCCTTTTACCACGATGCTTTCAGCTCTATTCAGAAATAACATACTTTCAACCAATGTTTTTACAGAAATCGAATTGACATGTGAACACTCTGTAAATCTTAAAAAAATAATTTCTTAACACATTGTGACAGAAGGAGAAATGTTTCATAAAAGTAATTTCTCATTTGCAACACTGTTTTCGTCTTCCGCAGATACGGCAAAATGCGTTTGAAACGGGGAAAATGTTTAAGTTATCTACATACTTGATAAGGGAAGAAAATTATATTCATATGTATATACAATTAATGTTAAAATATCTGACTTTGTGCATGAACATGAGATTAAGAGAGTATTTCAGTCAAGGACCCTTTTCCGGTAACTAATTGTTCATACATCCTTTGTGTGAGTAACAACTTACATTATAAAAAAACGCAGCAGACGGCTTTGAAAAAATTGTGAAAAAGGAAATAATAGCTTATATGTGCATATATCTCCTATACTCACACACATATTCATCATCCCTCTCAAATATAGATTACATTAATATTTGTCAATGGTTAACCTTCTTTTACACGGAAGTAAATGACTGTTAAACCCCCTATTATTATACACGAATAGTTTAGCTTCTAACTACCACTGCAAATGTGTTAATATAGTTTGTACTTCAGTCACTAGATTTATACTTAACATTCGTTACAGATTTAACGTTTCCGTTTCTTCTCAAAGTATTTCGTGTATGACAAACTGTTTAACATGTTTGATTCGAAGGACATACAGAAGAGTTAAACTGTTGAAATGTTTTATTTTGTTTGAACAACTCAAACTGTTCAATTCATTTTTGTTATTCATTTGGACATACTCTATAATAGTGTTCCCGGTTGTAACGCTGATAAATCACAATGTCATGAAAGAATGATCGAGATTCGACATTTGAACCAATACGCAAAATATACAGGTAAGATCACTTTTATATTTAAACATAAATACATGTACTACGAAATACACCTCCATCCTAAAAGCATTCATATGTATCCCTATTATAGTAAAATAGAGTTATATTGATGGAATAGGTTTTTGGTAATAGTAATACTTGACAAATGAGCGCCTCTCGAGAAAAGCAACATTGTGGGCTCTGCGTAATGTATCGACCTGGATCTGCTTTAGCATGCCGCGCAGGCTCTCCCGAATATACTATTTTCGCCTCTTGCGGAATTTTTGTTTTTAAGGAATCATTACTCTATACCTCTATCACCCTTAGGCGGAATGTGTGGGCCCAAATCAGTTTACACGGACAGCGCAGGCTGATCTGGTCGACACATTACGCAGATGTCATAATGTTGGTTTCCTCGCGGAACGGCTCAAATAAGTTCCGAACAGGGTAGATTAAGAATAGGCAACACGTTTTGATCGCAAGGTTTTCAAGTCCAGTGTAACATAATAACATGTAGTTATAGTTGTTTATGGCAGGGTTAAGTCCAATATCGTCGAAATGAAAATATTTCATTGTAAGTTCATTGTAAATACTTTATTGTTCTTTAGATATTAACTGTATGTGTTTTCTCACCCCATTTGGCATACTTTTACGATACATTGTTTTAAGACCAATGGGGCCATACATTCTAATGTTTTGTCAACATGTTCACAATGGAAGACGCATGTTAACGAATCTCCTGTAAATAACATAAGAAAACATTGTTGACAAGACTGAATAACTTCTTTTGTCGCGATGTTTTCAATTAATATTTTAATGAACTATTCCTACATTTAGTAAGAGTTTCCATATGTCTGTAAAGAGTTTGCAAAGTTGCAGGTTTCCTGTATGTGTTCTTCACACTAGTAGCAGCTAACAAGCCACAACTCGCTTGTATTGGCTCATACATGTTTAAGAAAAGAAAAACAAATTGATTCCGATATCACATATCGAATGTTTAAAATGGAAATCTTCTTTCCCTTCACTAACAAATTATATTTTTCGATTCTTTCATACTACGTCGAATCAATTATCCGCTACGGGTATACATGTATATGAAATTTCCAGTGACTAGCGCTGGATTTGTTTATGCTGAATGATGCCGAAAACTGTTTGAGGATGACCAAGTAAAACGAAAGATTTCAATTTGAAATGTCCCCATGGCTCATACGACTGCGCACAGCTATTAAAAAACATCTGTTCATAATTTCCTAATTTACTATACTAGGTCAGACAATAACAATAACCCACTGGCGACCCTTTCTTTTCGTGAGCTCGGTCAATTCAGCCAATGAAAATCGTGTTGCTTGTTTTAAGCAGAGCAATCTCATTAAAAGTAGACCTTACATTCGCTCGCTCGTATATATATCCGATGACTACCCAATACAAATGGTCGCTTACCAACTTATTCGGTATAGTACAGGTACTATAATCCATATAAATAAACGTAATAGAAAAACGGTGATTCTCGAGCGATCCGATTGTAGAGCACGGCCGTTTCGACGTATCGTGCGATTTTATTGGACATTCTAATCGACCATGTGCTCATGACGTTTTAATAAGAGAAAAGTTTATTCAAAACTACTCTTCACGCAAGGTAGTCAGATCCAATATACGAAGTAGTTTAGTCTGAATTTGATAAGGCCTAAGCAGATTAGCTGCCATTGGGTGATCCTTTCATGCATATGAAAGCATTTTCTTATTTTCGTCACATGAAATGCAGCAATTTCAATATCATAAAACGTTTTTTATGGTAACGAGAACTTTTTTCTGATATGGTATCCAGATATTTCAATAATATAAAACGTTATTTAGCGTATAAAGATCTTTTTATCTCAAATATGGTGTGCACATATTAATAAACATCGTTTACGCTGATCATATTCATGCTATTAACAAGAAGAATGATTTCAATATTTTTAATCCAGCAAACTAAAACTTCCTGGCCTCTGACCAGACTTGCTTGCTTTAAAGCGTGTTAGTCCGAACATTCAGCGTATCGGAAACATAAAATGTTCTGGCTCTCTTTAAAGATATGTGTTATGGTTTTATTTCATTCAGGATAGATGGTAATGGCCACCCTTGATGATCGAATTCGAAATCCCAAGTTTAATAACTGGGTGAAGAGTGCACTGACGTTGGACTTTGCAAAGGACGCCTTAAAAGAATTTGTCGAATCAGAGAATAAAACTAATCACGAATCACTAATCAAAAATGTTTCAGCTGCCTGCTCTTCTTGTAGCTTTGAGACAAGCTCAACTTGCCAGGATAAATCTTGCTCAAATAAAGAATTATCAGATAGAATAAAAAATGCACACTTTAAAAAGAAGCCTTCGTTTGGTAACACTAATCCTAAAGACTGCTGGTCCCAGCCATGGGAGTTTGCAAAGTGTTTTATGCCTTCAAACGGATACCAAGGGATTCGCAGCGTAGATGATACAGATTTCCTTGGTCTTATCAGTGTGATTGTAAACAACTGGGATTTTAAGAAATGTTTACAAGCCACATCACGTGGACCCGATATATTTCACAAGGTACATCTCTAGTTGTAATGTGCTGACAAAAGATTGCAATGTGTATATTCATTTATTAATATTTACTATTATAATTCCGTTTTAATGTTACTTTTACCAATTTAAGATAACATTAGTGAACATTCTTGAAGAAACGTTTTTCATATAATCCTTTCTCATAGGAATGTTCGCTCTTTTCAATCCTGCGTAAGTTCAGAACTGGTTTTCTTTGGGTTAAAAGCTTTGTCACTAACTATGGCAATGCTATATAGGCAAGCTGGATATTTAAGTAAACAATTAAGCTCCCTGGTCGAATATTTGAAAACAATTAATAACGCTCTAGATAATGATATTTTACGATATTCATCTTGATTTACTAGGCATATTAGAAAACGTATATATGTTGTGAACTTTATTCTTTGAAAGCTACAGATAAATTGAAACAGTCTACCTGAATTAGTTTTACTTTAGAATATTTCCCAATTTTTGAAACAGTTTTTCTTTTCAAGATTAACGATGGATTATGTTATATGATAATACATGTAGTTTTCTGAAACTAAATTGATGTTAAAGTTCGTAGTGCCGGCAGTACTTTACTGTTAATGTCGTTGTTGAATCTTGCATGTTCTGAAAAGTCGATGTAGATGATATTACCTTAATTGTAGGTAAAAGAGGTCCGCAATGAAATAATGCACAATCCAACATTTGAAGTGGATGAAAAGAAGTTTATGGTCTACACTGACGTCGTAAAAAAAATGTTAAACTGTATTCCATTCACAGAGAAGACAAAGTCATCTTTATCAAGGATTGAAGAGGTAATCTGAAGTATGTTTTATCCCTGAGCGACCGATGAAGTATCATTTATTTATCCATTCTGGACATGCCACAAGGTCGCATAGCAGAGCAATGTCCCCTTGCCCACAACAGTTACTGCATATCATATTTTGATATTAAATACACTGCTGTACCTTCACGTTACTTTACGTTACTTTAAATGGTTTTGAATTCAATTTTCGCACATTACTTTAGAAACCTTAATTAATATGTAATTTAGCTAAATTATGTCTTTTTATTAATTAGACACTGCAAACACGAATATTAGTTAGATTTCTTTTATAAGCGAAATAATTTGGATCTCTGCAAATGTAGTATTTGGTCTATTAACAAGTTATATCACTCCAATATTTTAAGGTATACCATCCCTCCGTCCAGAGTGTCTGTGCAACGCAGTGACTCTGTAACATCCTAGGGTATTATTGAATTTAAGATTTTACACATTTTTTGAGTGTCATAAATAACGTTTTAAGATTTTACACATTTCTTGAGTGTCATAAATAAAGTTTTCTGAAGATGTCCAAATATCTGACTGGTAATTCAATAAATATAAGCTCCCTTCGTTGACTTTGTCAATACAGTGTGAAGTTGTGGAATAGATCGAACGCTCTGTAACCATTACTAAGGATGTTCAATTTAATATATGAAAATAGTTTGAGGTTGTAGGAAAGCCCTGTTTATATTATATTATTGATGTGTATAATACTACAATAACTTTTACTATTATTAACAAGATCACCTTCAGTGCTTAGTGTTCAGGGGAGCTTAAATGTGTCAATAGAAAATTGCATGTTGAACGTATTATTTATAACAAAAACGGTCGATAACTGATGTCTAAAAAGGCAAGCTTTTTATTTACAAAGGAAATACTTGTGTTGATACTGTAGTGATCACATATCAACCATATATATAGGGTGTTCGTTCAGAATACATGTAACTGATTCATATAAAATAGACCTGGAACACTAACATTATATTAATTATGAACAACAGAATGCAAGTTCCTTCATAACACATTCTTTTTAAAAGTTAAACAAATATATTTTGTATGTGGTAAGCTTGTATTTGATTTTGTATTTTAGCTTAACAGAGGTACTCTTACGATATCTGCAGGAGACATTTCACGTTTTATAAAGGACGCAATTGCATCATTACAGATACTAAAGGGTGAAATAAACGACTCGATTTCTAATATGACTGATTTTACCGAGAAAATAGAGGACACAGCAAACAAAAGTGTTCAAGTTTTAGAATTCAAAGTAAAACAAGGTGTTATTACCATTGAACGCAAAACAAAGGAATGCGTTAGCAAATTAGATGAGCAAACTGAATTGGGCTTGGAATGTATTATGAAAGGGAAATCAGAAGCAACTGACGAATTAAGCTTTACACAGAGTGCAGTGGTTGAGGCGATCAACTATGAAAAGCAAAAGGCAACTGATGAAATAAGAGATAAGGCAGAACAAGAAAGCATCGCAATTCAGAGAGAAATGAAAACATTAGATGCCTTATTAAAACATAAAATGAAGAAACTTGACAGTGACATAGATGTTATCATTCAGAAAAAATCCGATTCGGAAATTGTAAGGAATGAGTTATGTCAGAATGCAGACAAAATACTTCAAAGTACTGATATATGTGTGAATACATTACGGGAGGTTACAACCGATTGTATTGAAAGCCTCCGTCAACAATCTGAGAAAAAATATGCAACCTTTATAAGAGAATCAAAATCTCAGTCAGGTCAGTTGTTTACAATTATAATTTAATATAACGTTTTCAATCAGTTACATCAAACCTTTTTTAAATGGTAGCATTAGGGCTGATGGTCGTTTATCATTCATATTGATGAACGGGTGTCAATATAATCGGTGAAGGTGTAATCGGTTCTGGTTGATTGGGGCTTATTGGTGATGCGAGTTTATCATTAATAATGATGAACGGGTGTCAATATACTCGGTGAAGGTGTAATCGGTTCTGGTTGATTGGGGCTTATTGGTGATGCGAGTTTATCATTAATAATGATGAACAGGTGTCAATATAATCGGTGAAGGTGTACTCGACTCTAGTTGATTGATTGGGACGTATTGGTGATGCGAGTTTATCATTCATAATGATGAACGGGTGTCAATATAATCGGTGAAGGTGTACTCGACTCTGGTAGATTGATTGGGGCTTAAAGAAATCAACGCTCTCCCACGCCAGTACACCACTCAACATACTTTCCAAGCAACAGACTGCTGCTTTTTTACATAGAATGGTAACACATTGGTGGAGGACGAATGACGCTTGTCACCGTGAATTTTGTCAAACATCAGAAAGAATGTTAGCCGGGCTGGGATTCGAACTCTTAACTCCTTGATTGACAGCTACCGACCGAGCTACCGTTTCTCGGCGTAATCAACTCCGTAAACCCGGCGCTACAATTGTTATGTTTTTGAAAATGGGCCTAAAAGTATATTCCAATAGTCCATTTAAGTGACAAGTAATTATAGATAGCTAGATATATATATATTTCGCTAATATAAATATGTCTTGTGTTAGTTAACTATTACGAAAATGTTTACCATATATAAAAACAATGTGATTTAGGTTAAACTTTTGACAAATAATATGTACAAATACTTATTTACAGAAAATGATATACTCAATGACACACACAACATACGGCGGGAACTAAGCGACGCTCTGCAGAAAGTAAATCGACAGTTATGTGATTTAAAATCAGAAACGGTATGGATTTCCATCTTAGCATGCTATCCCCACATTCACAGATTGACACCAAATTGATTTAAAAGTGATTTCGGTTAAATAATCTTATTAAACTTTGTTATATTGTTGATACAGTGTAATTCTGTCAAGATCCTTGTACATTATGTTTGTATAGGTTGTATAAGTCTGTGGCATTCATACGTTTTACTTCCCTCAAAAAGTTCGTCAAACTTTAATGTTCGTTTTGTGTCGCAATTCAACCAAATATAACTAGGTATCTTTCATACATATACTTAATGCAACATGTGGCTTTTATGAAATCAACTCATAGATACAACTGTAATGGTTTAAACAATAAAAAAAAACTTTTGAAAAATGTTGACACAATGAGAATAGACATTTTATTACATGGCCATTTGTTGTCTCGGAAGTTTTTGATGTATCGGTAATGCACTGATTGGTCCTAGTAGTTCAAGAAGATATTAAGATAAGTTGCAAACCTACTATTTCTCTTAGAAAACGGTTTATTGGTTCATTAGTTGATACATCAAGACGGTATTTAGAATTGTTACTTTCTGAGTAAAGCGCAAGGACTGGAATATTGGCAGTATAATGTATGAAGAGGATAACAATCTATATTTATGACTGTCGGTTATAACACTATCTGCTAAAAAGCACAGAAATAGTTCCGCTATAGTATTAAGTTAAAAATCACGTTCTAAAAATTGCAAAAGATACATGCAGCAATTGACTTTACAGCACCCACATGTTGCTAAAAGAAATTTTAGGTTAAGAATACAAAGTTGCAGAAAGGGTGCAAATTCAAAGTTAAGATATGCGATCAGTTACAAAGCAGAACACATGCAGTAGCGTATGATAATATCTAACTTTCTTCACTGCAGGATGATACTAGAACACGTATGGAAAGCTTACAGGATGATAATAGAACTCGTATGGAAAGCATACGTCAAGAAAATGAAAAGTTATCAACATTCATAAGGGACTCAAACACTCATTCAGGTGAGTTATTCATAAATGATGTGTCAAATCTATCTCTGTATCATGCCACAATTCCTAGAGGTTTTTTCCAGTCCAAGGCTTAACAGAAGAGTTGATAATGTTCCAAAAACTGACCCTGTCTGAAGAAGTTATAGGTAGTGCTGACGGTATAATCTGGACTAATGACTAGCTTCTTACCGGTCGTAACGAGTTCGATGCCTGCTCGTGGCGCCCTATTGAAAGGCGCATATCCTAGCATATATCTTGTTCGTCATCTAGTACTCGTGTGTTATATCACCGCAATACAACTAAACAATGTTCAGCAGGACGTTAATCCCATATAAAGCTCACACTACTTATACCAAAACAATGTAAATTGTATTCCAAACGTTAAAGCGAACTAACACTATCATTTCAATATAATATATTTAATGTATACTACAATGATTGCTTACGGTACAAAGTGATACCTGCACACAATCGAAAACACATGAGAAAATGACTAGACACTAAATAACAACAATGAGATATAATTTAAACCTAAATGCTATAATTATTATTCTTTCCATTGAATAAATGCAGGTGTAGGTTACAAGTTTTTCTAACTACATAGGTCACAGTTGATACTTTGGTAAATTAGTGAGAACATATAGAACCAGACAAATTAAAAAAGGAAAATATAAATCCAAGGGGTAGGAATGTTTTGGCCCGACTTTGGCTAATTATCAATTTGTATTATTTTATTTGTGTCGATAACACTACCAAAATCGATCAATTTCTCATTTTGTCACCATGTTTTGAACTCCATTCAATTATTGTACTTTCATTTCAAGGGAGTTCCCACATATTTTCATATATGTTTTCTAAGTCGTCTGTTGCGGCTTTATGATATCATAGAAAGGGTTAAAATACATTATTAGCTACACAGTTCATACCACCCTTGAAATAATAGTTAGCTATACAATAAATTTGCATCGAAATTGTTTTAAAAATTCAAACTTTTGTGTGAAATCTGAAAAGCAGCTATGAAAGATATACATGTATAGGCAACCGTTTCTATCGGCGACTAACAGAAACAACGAACCAGGCAGGTGATTGAGAAGTGATTCCTTATATTAGTGTGTTCGTGCGATATAGGCGCGTACACTCAATTTAAGACATTCTGGACAACGTTTATCAACACATTACATTTACATATATTTCTTTATAAATTTACTTATCTTTTTACAGAACACGACAGACTCAAAGACATTGAGAATAAACTGGCGGAATTAAGTATCACCATAAAGAAAGTAGTGGACGGTTTATGTATTGTACAATCTAGACAGGTACCCAATTATTTTATAAATGCAATTCGCACAAGAAAACCTATAACGTATCATTGAAAGTGGTTATTCATGTAAGTAATTAATAAGGTTGCTAACTGATATATTATATTTAGAGTCGTCGCTTTCTTTACATTGAACTATAGCATACAATCTGAAAATTTGGAAACCGAATGTTATAGTATTGAGCCATTGTAAGGAGAGGAAAAGTGCTATTTCGTGTGCTTCAATCCTCGGCAATATTTAAACTTCTCGACAAAATTATGTAGGAAATGTTTCCATCTATCAGTTTTTCTATAAATAAATATCTATGTGAATTTGAAATAAATAAACAGCTCTCCAATGTTTTCTTACTTAGCTTTCAACAGCTTTAAATTGGTGCTCAACATGTGTGCTCAAGTATCAGATTGGTCAGAAGCAAATTCGTTCTCCAAATTGACAAATCAAAAGCCTTTTTTGGAGCATAGAGTTCATTTCTGAGCATGGAGCACGTTTTAAAAGTTTTCGGGGCCCGGACTCAAGCTGTTTTAATCTGCTCAGTATAGCTTAGTATTCATAATCTCTAGTGTGCCTCAAGGAACATTACTGGTATGCAGACTTGTTGATGCCAACAGTCATTACACTGACCACATACATCGAGTTTTGTTTAAATGAAACGATATATTACTAAATTTAGTTTAAATGCATTATTGACGATTAAATTTGAACGGGAAGTCGAGGAATTCTGGGAATACTTTTCTATACGGATCGGAACTTAAGGGTTGGATCCCCGGTAAGGTCATACGAAAGGCTTTCAAATATCTGCGATCCTGTTGAGGGGGCATGAAATAATCCAATCTTTAAAGATTGGTTTATACCGTAGATTGGATGGTAAAAACCTGGTAAACACCGTAGATTGGATTGTATATACCGTATATTGTATTGTAAATACCTTAGATTGAAGATGCTGTCAAAACAACTGAACTATGGGGTTATGAACATTGCCTTAAGACTTTATTTATTCAATGTCACTATGTTATTAGTGTGTTTCAATAACATGTTCGAGGGCGTTCCCTTCTTTATATATAGTTTCTGTTTTAAGATCACCTGGAGCCGAAGGCTCTAGGTGAGCTATTCTGATCACTCAATGTCCGTCGTCCGTCGTCCGTCGTCGTCCGTCGTTAACTTTTAGCTTTAAACATCATCTCCTCCTAAACCGTAGGAACAATTTCCACAAAACATCACA
>JAUELF010041534.1:0-17129 GCA_031471495.1 Clinocardium nuttallii
TTAACCAGTGTATAATACAATGTGCCTGTACTGCTGATAGGTTTACCAGTGTATAATACAATGTGCCTGTACTGATGTTAGGTTTACCAGTGTATAATACAATGTGCCTGTACTGATGCTGGGTTAACCAGTGTATAATACAATGTGCCTGTACTGCTGATAGGTTTACCAGTGTATAATACAATGTGCCTGTACTGATGCTGGGTTAACCATGATGCAGCGCATCAGTCGTAATGCTATCCCCGGGGCGTCAAGGTGGGAAACAACTACTGCCGTTTATAAATAAGACGACAAGTCACATGAAGGGAGTAGTGCATTAATGTACATGGTAATCTTGATGTTCGTTCACACAGGATGTTGTTTCAAGGGCAGGTGGAGCTGGTTAACTTTAACATTTTCCCTAGGGCAAACGACTGACGATACCACTTAAGCAGATGACTATTGAAACCCTTAAACCGAACAATTACTCCTTTTATCATAATGCATTAAACACTGTATCAACTTAATAATTCCCATTTTTCAGTTGAATCTTTTATTCCTCAATTTTTTCCGAACGGAGGACATTAAAAGTAGCATAGAAGAGAAACGGTAATTTCATTCTTTGGATCCTAACTATATCATCTCATTGAAGCGTCTGCTCAATAATACACAGAGGCTTCACACCGGTTCTGTCGTTCATTAAGTTCGATGGTGGACACATATCATTGTATCTAGCGGCATGTGTCTCCCACCAAACGGCTTTAGTATGTGAAACAGGTGTCAGTATATTGGCTGGGATGAATGTTGTGTGAAGTACCGGCTAAGAAAGCCACGAAAAAAACGTACTTGGTGAACTGCCGGTCGTGATATAATTAAAGAACCGTTGAAAACGGAATTAAACTTAATTCAATCAATTAAACGTGATTTGTGATATATAAGTATCTTATCTATAAGTGTACCGTTTTAAACTGTTCCAATGTGGCAAATCTTAACAATCAATGTTGGGTTTAAAAAAAAAACACTATAAAAAAATGTGGAAACGAGCGTCTATAGCAGACTGTATTAAGAGATGTACATTTGTTATAGAAGATCTTTGAGACTTCTACATCAGACTGCTTTTGCAAAAAAAATGTGCGAAAAAGAAAGAAGGTACAGATAAACTGCCCAGTGATCGCTATGTTACTACTGTGTCTTTGCTAATAACGTCAAACTATAGCGACTCTACAATATAACTTTTATAAGGGGTACATTCGATAGACACTTAACATTTTTTCTCATATAGATGCTTTCTGACGCCTCTGCAGCTGACGGATTTTTGAAAACATAGTGACAAAAGAAATAATTGCTCAAAACGAGCAATTTCTCCTTTTGCCACAATGTTTTCCACTTTACGTCAAAGGTTATCCATTCAATTACAGAGATTTTCTATGTGTTGACAAAATATGTTCAAAGTCGTCTGCTGCATAATTGTAGTATGGGGGAAAGGGTTTACTTTACCTATACATGTATGCACGTGCCTGCGAAACGAAGCTTGATTTCACGAGCGAAGAAAAACCCTCGGTCTTGTTTCTGTTTCAATGTCATTTGAACGAAAAATAGGTTTCAACTTTCAAGTTGTTTTTATCAGTAAAACTGTTGACATAAATAAAAGCATAGCCAATCAAATCTTATAATGTAGTAAAGTCGGTTTGGTTCATCTACACGAAACACCTCTTTAGCTTGGTGCGGTTATTATAATAATTCAGGTCATATTTAAGTTAATTTGGAACAAATTGACCCAAATAAAGACGTGTTTCGACTTTCACATGACTATCTTTGAAACCATTCAGGAATAGGGACTCATTAAATCTTATAACGTTTTTGATCAGCTTTGAATCAATTTTACAAGTCAGCAACACATGCGACTCTCAAATAGCCTAATGTGAGCCTGTCCAAAAGGTACAAGTTAGCTTTCGTGAACAAGATAGATCCGGATCAGTATGTGTAACCTCATCAAGATATACCTTGTGTATATACTATTAAAATAAATTTCCCAAGGCTAATTTGTATATTAACAATTCCATAAGTAATTATGGTATATGTCATGGACAAATGTGAAGATGCATCAAGATATACAGTGTTTATATACTATTTTCATAAATTTACTAGAAATAACAGTCCACTTTTTCAGATTCTCCGGAGACCTAGAATCTGACCCTATATTCTCCAAAAAATAAAATTGAACCTTTTTCAATTTTCCTCTTGGGTTGATAAGGCAATACATTTGGAGGAATGTTTTCTTTTTCTTATTTCACAAACATGTAAGAAGTGAAAATACTAAACATGAATAATTGTGTCACTATTAACCATTGAAGAAATGTGAAGATATCATTTTATGTAATTACAGTGCACTCGAGATACCTCGAACTCGTGAAAATTTGAATATATCGATAACTCGAACTCGTAGTAATTCGAATATATCGATTATCTCAAGTCAATTCCTGGGACGGGTGACTTTTTAAAAAACAGTGTAGCAGCTCTTCTTTAATGTTATCGGCACGCATAACCCCCAATGTCGTCTAAATGTGTTCTTATCAGCAATTATAATAAGATCTTATCACATCGGTATAGCGTTACAATAAAAGATCCAATATCAAAATATTACAAAGGGTAATATAAGCAGACAAATTATTCAGCCGTTTTGTGTCCATGTTCATGTAATCTTATACAGAAACGGTTATTAAAACGCAACAAGGTACTCTTAACTTAAAGTTTAGAATGTTTAATGATTGAAACTAATGCAATCACTTATTTTTCGGGATGCAATATAAAATAATATCGGTTTTAATCTGTCTATGTTATCTCATCTTGTCTGGCAGCTTAGCTATACACCTTGGCAAAATGCAAGCACAATCCACTTTCATATGTTTATTTTCAGTTATTACATGTACGAGTCAGAACTCAAACAAACGCGGACCGATACTTTTGAAGTTGAATTCTTTGATACATATAAACATTATATTAACAATCAAGAGTATAACACCACTTTCAAAAACCTGTCATTGTCCACGTTTTTATTACGAAAAAATGAAATGGAATACAGTCTAAACAACAAGTGAAGTCACAATTCATCACCAATTGTGGGATTGTCAGATGTTAGTACATTTAAACTACGGTGCTTTCAGGAGACCAGCTAATGAAATGTCATTCTTTTCATTCGTGCAAAGTCCTGTTATTCCTGTGTATTAAAAACGTATGGAACCTATATGGAATCATGTGTCTCAAATGGTCCAATGCATGCTATATACATTTTTTGAAAAATACGAATGTGATCCTTGTAGTGCTTTACGTTTACCAGGTTTATAATGATACACATTCTGTAGCAACGTGTCGTGTTTAGGTCCAATTTCTCAAAAACTACTATGGTAACAGTTAATTAATATAGAAGGCGAATTCCGAAGACACTCGTCAAAATCTAGGCCGGAATCAGTCCCTATTGTTAAAGTATTATTACAATATCAGAAAAGAATTACTTTCAATATATCTCTTTCACTGAACACAATTGGTTCTAGTTTAGTCATGTCTGCAGTATATCACGTACGCACTTAAAAGAACTCCAAAGAAACGTGCAGTTGAAAAACAGGAATCACATAATTGAAAATAAAAAAAATGTATTTCTTCGCCGTCATCACATACATGTATATAGGCCTACTTGTCTCGATATTTTTCGATTCCGACTCGAACTTTCTTTACCGATAGTTAAGTCCCAATGATAAAATATAAACGAAACGAGAATCAAATAACTAAAATATATTTCACAAGAGCGTCAACTGTCACAAAAAACGCCATTACGTTTTTTTTAAGACCAAGTATAGTGATAATTGGTTGTAGGTCAGACACATCTAGAGAGCGGACACTGTTTATACAGTGTTTGGCCATTTCGAGGGACATAAGTGTGGAGTGACTAAGATAGTGTGGTTAGTTATCGAACCTGACCAAGATGTTCTGCCCATTAACATATATTGTCTAAACTTAGTGACCGTGATGATCAAATAACATGTATTCAAGTTACAGCACGGACAACATAAACTTTATGTAATTCAAGATACAAGGAACAAAACTTTGAATAGTCGGGTTATATTGTAAAACTAGTGATACGTTCTGTAGACCAAAATAAATTTCTAATTAAAGGGCGATAACTCTCGAGTGATCCCATCGATATGGCTATTTATCAAACGTGTCCAAGTTATTATGCCAATACACATTCTGACCACATTTGGTGGTGATTGGACTAAGGCTTCTAAAGTTATTGAGCAGACAAGACCAATTTTAGATAATTTCTATAAATAATGGGTTGACAACTCTCGAGTGAATAAAGCGATATGCCTAGTTATCAAGCGTGTCCAAGATATTTTGCCAATACACATTCTGACCAAATTTGGTGATGATTGGGCAAAGGCTTTTAAAGTTATTGGGGCCCTTGGTGGCCATGTTTTAAACCGATCAAAATAACTTTCAACATCCTTGGCGAACATTTATGCCAAATTATTTTCAAACCGGTTCAGTGATTTAGTACAAGAATATGTTCACTATATGACATTTGAGGAAAACAAGCCCCACCCCCTGGCGGCCATGTTTTCATCAGATCAGAATAATTTCAACACTCTTGGTAGATGGTTACCAAAGGAACATTTGTCAAATTATCTTTAAATCGGGCCGGTACCTTTGGACAAGAAGATTTATTTTTAACGAGTATACAATGCACATATAAGGAAAACAAGCTCAGCCACGTTTCCAACGGATCGAAATAACTTGAACTTTCTTGGTAGAAGGTGCCCCAAGAAACATTTGTGCAAACTACTTTTCAAATAGGGCCAGTACCTTTGGACGAGAAGACTTTTAAAGTTTTGGATATTTTGCCCCATTTCTGATGCTGCAGCAACCAAAGTTCTCAATGGAATCTTTGAAAAAGGGTCATCAAAGGAACATCGCTCTAAGATTTGGTTGAAATTGGTCCTGTGGTTAAGGAGGAGATGATGTTTAAAACTTAAAGTTAACAAAGGTTCGAGAGCGACCACCTTGAGCTCAGGTGATCTAAACAAGAGGACCACGAGGCCCTGGATAGCTCACCTGAGAAATGACCTTCAGCGCAAATGGCAATATCATCAAGACAAACTTTCTGACAAAATATCAAGCTGCTCAAATCAAAAATGCAATCTCTTTAGTGTTAACAAGATTGTTATACAATATGGCCTATTGACCTAATTGTTGACCTGACCAAACCCATATTCGAAGTAAGCCTAGATATCGCTCAAACATGTGACTTCCAGAGTGTTAACCAGATTTTCCTTAAATTTGGTCTAGTTGCCTAGTTTTTGATTGCACATGACCCATAATTGAACTTAGCTTAGATATCAACTTTCTGACAAAGTTTCAACATGCTCAAGTTTAGAATGCGGCTTTCAGCGTGTTAATAAGATTTTCCTTAAATTCGTCCTAGTGACCTAGTTTTTGACCAGACATACTAATATTATTCGAACTTGGCCTAGATATTATCAAGGCAAACTTGCTGATAAAGTTTCAACATGCTGAAGCCAAAAATGAGGCTTCCAGAGGGTTAACCAGATTTCCCATAAATTTGGCCTAGTGACCTAGTTTTTGGACGAGGGAAAACGAATATCACAAGTGTTCTTGTTAGACTTTTTGTATCAGTAAATCCATGTCCATGTATCTCGGCAGTTAGAGCCTTGCTGTCAGCACTTTGATTATACATGTGACACATATTCATCAACAGCATGGGACTACAACTCATCTTGTACGAGTGTTCTTGT
The DNA here is from genome assembly GCA_031471495.1 of Clinocardium nuttallii. Taxonomy (NCBI): domain Eukaryota; kingdom Metazoa; phylum Mollusca; class Bivalvia; order Cardiida; family Cardiidae; genus Clinocardium; species Clinocardium nuttallii. The sequence goes on from JAUELF010041534.1 coordinate 5,790, forward strand.
TAGACTCATGTCTCTCGACAATTAGAGCCTTTCTGTCAGCACTTTGATTATACATGTCACACATCTTGTATCGTATTTAAAGATTTGTCTTGTGTCATCTAAAAAGAGATGTCTTGATTAAGGTCCATTGATTTCCTAAATCATCAACGTTAAAACTTTCATCTTCGAAAATGATATTCATAATAAAATGCCAGCGTTTCTGCAGTGAATTTGAGCATTTGCCTAGGGAGCCGGCGTGGCGTGGAATGTTCTCCCGTTGAGAGATTATCATGCGCACTTGGAAGTCAGACCGGAGACCAGGATTCCATATCCGATCTGGTTATACCACTGTTGTAATATGGCTACCCTCATTGGTTCTGTGTGTGTGGAGATAGTATTACGACCAATGCCTTGGTGTTAAGAAAGTCTTACCAACAGTACCGATTATTAATATAACTGAAATACTGTTTAAAGCGAACATCCAAACAAAATGCTTCAACCAAGGCGACAATTTATATAAATGCTTGGATATGGTTTGTGTTGTTTACCTTTTCCTACACTACGTAGTCTAAATACGTAATCACCATTTATGAGATGCCAGCTAAGATCAAGGAGCAAAACATGAATTGGCATGTTTTTTGTTCACTTTAGTTCAAACCTATTTATCATGTTCGGCGTCACTTTCTCAGACTTAAGCCGTATACAGGCGTATACAGGCTTAACAATCCAAGTCGATTTGAAAAAGCTTGTTCATCAGTGGTTATAGTTCAGGTTTTTCCCACTTGCAGACGCATTTACTAAAGAAGCCTTCGCAGATAGCGAGGCAGATTTGTGTAAAAATTTACCCAAATTGTGGGTTTTGTGGTAAAAGCATCACAATTTGCACAAATGAGGTTAAGGACATTATTGTAACTAACAGATTTTAGACATAGTGCAAAAATCCAAGATGGCCGCCATCCGAAACGAAATATCTGTAAATTGTCATATATTTGTGAATAGTTGACACAAGAACATAAATGAGGAGTCTTTTTGTATGATTTCAGACATAAGGAATCCAATGGAACTACTATTTAGTTTATAAACTGCCTATAAAGCCACATACTGGCCAAATTTATGTTAACTTTCATGTACAAATTCAAGATGGCCACAGCCACCATCATAATTCCTAGTGACGCGATCATTGTGGTCGCAGTTCCTACTGCAGTGAAAGAGTGATTTGCAAAGTCCCCTGCAGCCTCGTGTCTCTGGAGAACGGACGAGTGCCTGTCCCCACACATGTCCACCCTGGTGTATTGCCCGTTGTGTGTGCTGTAGCAGGGCTGATCCTGTTGGTGGTTTGAAGTTGACTATATTGTGTATACAGCAGGGAAGATGTGCTTCCTGGCAGAGTTCCCAGTAGTTTCAAGTAGTGTGCAAGTGCGGTCGTACAGAAGTACAACATTTGTCTCCAACACAGAATCAAACTCTTCAATAACCCTCGCAAGTTCCGGTCCCGCCACCATCCAACGCACTAGAGCATTTGGGTTGTGCCACAGTCTCCTTCTCCCACTTCTTCCATGGCATAGTTAACAAGTTTACAGTCACTGGTCAGTACTCCCAGAGTCGGACGGGTGATCAGATCCGTCTTTGCTGTCACTGGGGTCAGCATTGAATAGGACTCCGGTAGTGGTGGTATCTGCTTGCTACGAATATGTAGATCTGGTTGCATTTCTGACGCATGATTCCATTAGATTCTATTTCCCTGTTTTGGAAGAGAGAAATGTCCGTGTCATGAAAGGTTGTTGAGCTCGGGTTGTGGTCTAGGTTGTCAACATATTTTTTCGCAGGATTTATACTGGTGGGCGGTTTAAATGGCCGTACCCATGGATATGTCAAAAGCACTCTGTCATATGATATTGTTAAACAAAATGTCCGATTTCTCGCTTCGTGTACCATCAAATTATCGGTTTATTCAGGCCGCCTTTGCAAAACAAATGGCTTAACCATCACAATCGTCTATCCGATGTTTGAGGTCGTTATCTCGACTGTGCGACGAATACCGGAATAACGAAAGGGTTTATTGTATCATTATAATAACTGGTCAAATTGCTTGTTTCTTCCAACTTCCTACCTTCACTCCCGGGTGTACATGGTTACGAGGAAAAGTTGGCTGGACAATACTTTACTCAGAAAACACAGTGATATAACTGAATTACTGTTGAAGGAGGCATCAGATTATTCAAAACAATGTTTGTTCTAAGACTAAGTCTAGTCTCAATGAAAAGACAGACAACTCTCACAGAACAATACAGCCTTAACCTCGTTAAACCATATCTAAAGTTAAAACAACTTCAGACTTTGTTAAAGGTCAAGACAGATTACTCTACCACACTTGTAACACTGAAAAGCGAAAAGGGCTTATCAGTTGACTTAAGATGTGGTTAACAAAACATCATCTGGCTAGTGCTCCTCATACAATGTGTATGTTCAACATACGAGATGTGTGCCCATCAATAACTCTTCTGCTTAATCCAATATATTTCAAGAACATCAAGAAATTTTGGAAAAGAGTTTGCAAGACTTTAATATAATTATCATTGGAAAAGGAACTTCAAATGTCTTCTGTTTCAGGGAAACGATCAAGAAACTGGTTATGTCTTGGGTTAAATAAATAATTAAGGATAATATATATCACAATTTATTTTATATCAAAATGTACCAAACATTCAGGAAAAAGCAATACACGACTGATAACACATGAACAGATTTACGCAGCGGCTAAACAAAATGGGTGCATTTAAATAGCTTTATTGTTTCAAGACATGACCTTTTCTAGATGATGCCCTCTTTATCTATTATAAACCAGTCGTGATTCTTAAATGTGACAGGATATTCATCCTGTATAAATGAAAGATGAGCGACATGAACAAACTTGGGAGACCATAAAAGGGCCGGGTCCTAAAAGCTTAATTTCTCTCCAAACATCCCAATGTTGTTTGAACTGTCCATCTAAAATGTCAAATAAGGACATAAGAATAACACTAATATTGACCCTCAAGCATTGAAAAAAAATTGTTATACCTTCTGTCAAAATATTTTGTTACAAGTTAGAATCAATATTCTGTGACAATGACTTTTATGTTGAATTTAACAGGAATATTGCATCATGAAATGAACACCTTACAAAAAATGTTCCATGTATCCATTATAATTTGCAATGTCAGATCTAACAAATTGATAAGAGGCATACACGTACCAGAGCATGATTTTCAAGCTAAAAGATCTTTAACTTTCCTATCCCCTGGGTGGTTATGATGATTTTTGTCAATAACATATCATCATACTGTATTTGTATAAAGCACACTTGTTAGAATAGTTTCTCAAATAAATAATAATTGTAAAGAAATCCTAAAACAGTATATTCTAGAATCTACATAGGTCTTCCACGTCCTCTGCCAGCAGGTGCTCCTCCTTCACCAGATCGGGGATTTTTTATCGTTTCATCAACAGACAGAATGAGACATGTGGCTTCAGAGGCAGCTGTCAAAGCATTGATCTTCACTACTGCAGGTTCCCATACAAAAGAATCGAAATTGTCAGCGATGTCTTCCGATAGAATATCCACACCAAACCATGTTCCACCTGTAATCATTTAAAACATTTAGTTTACAGCTAAAATTTAAAACCATTATAAACTGCATACAAGTCATTTACCTGATTTGGTATCCATGATACGATTCTTTTGTCAGCTTTTCCAGTTGCAAAAATAGCCTATGGCTAATAATAATGAAAAATAATAATGCCAAGATGTCCTTTTATTTTGCTTTGCGAGTTCTGAAACTAATTATGGAGTCCAACAGTGTTAATTTAACCATTTAATGTTTTAAGGAGTTAAGTGATCTGGATTTGAACCTTTTCCAATTTAATTTACAAGACCCATACGACATTTGAAAACATTTTGGCCAAAGAAGATATTGCTTATGAAGAATTTTACCTTTTGCCACAATGTTTTCAACCTTATTAAATAATTATTCTTGCATATATTAAAATGCCAATTAGTTTAGCCCTAAATATTTTTTCAAGACGTCTGGTGCAGATGTGATGTATGCGGGAAAGCATTAAAATAAAAGATGCAAGATTTATACTGCCCATGTCAAATGACCTTTCTTTATACAGAAACATGACAACTTTTGTAACACTGCAAAACAGTTATATTTACCTTGAGCATGACTTTGTCGGAGTTTGTTCAGTATGTTGGTTGCATCAAAACCTGCATTCTCACAAAGCTGTCTGGGGATGATTTCCAAGGCTTTGGCTAGGGCACCAATTAACAGTTGTTCTTTACCGGCAATTGTTCGTGAATAATCTCTCAAATATTTACTTAACTCCATCTCAATAGCTCCACCACCTAGAACATAAATTATGTAAAAAGTTAATAATTCACTTAAAAATAAGTTGTTCTTTGTCAATGCCAGCGAAATGTAAGGGGACAAAACTGTCTTGAGATCTTTACATGTTATTTCATCTAAATGGGACCTTGCCCATCAAATAGTAAGACAAGAATAGAGCACTGAAGATGATATTGCACATGAAATAGGTAGGAGTACAAACTTAAAATGTTTGCTTCCTGAAGACATTGTGCCTTTTTTGCATCCATAAGATGTAAAAATACTTTAAATACAGACATTTTGATTGACAATGTCAGTATCTTCCTTGACAGACTGAGCAATTTAGAAAAAAGTATAATCTAGATTTAAAATTTATTTAATTTGAATTACTTTATGTATATCATCTGTTTGGAACCTTATCTAACAAATAGTAAGACAAGAATAGAGCACTGAAGTTTATATTGCACATGAAATAGGTAGGAGTACAAACTTGTAAATGTTTGTCTCCTGAAGACATTGTGCTTTTTCTTTTTATAAACATGAAAAGTGAAAATGCTTTAAATACAGACATTCTGATATATCTTATTGAAAATGACAGTATCTTCCTCAATAGATTGAGCAATTCACAAAATATGAAGATACTGAGCAATTTTTTACAAGTAATATAATCTAGATTTAAAATTGATTTAATTTGAATTACTTGATGTATATCATCTGTTTGGAACCTTATCTAACAAATAGTAAGACAAGAATAGAGCACTGAAGTTGATATTGCACATGAAATAGGTAGGAGTACAAACTTGTAAATGTTTGTCTCCTGAAGACATTGTGCATTTACATAAATCATATATGTTCTTGTTTTAAATTCTGCATCTTTTTAATTGTTTGATTTGTATTATCTGAATCTGACCTGGTCTACCAATAATTTAGACAAGAATAGAGCACTGAAGTTGATATTGCACATGAAATAGGTAGGATTACAATCTTGTAAATGGAATGAATGAATGTTTAGTTTTATGGCGCATCGACAGCTAAGGTCATTTAGCGTGCAATTAAATTTAATTATTCATGATCCCTGGGTAAACAAGGGCACTCCACCATGACCGAATTGCCGCGACTGGGGATCGAACCAGGGACACCCTGTTTCGAAATCCCCGACGCTAACCACTCGACCACAGCGGACGAGGTGGCTAAGAAAGGACAATATCATTCGTATGTATACACAGGCTCCTGTGGGTCTTCACTGTTCCCGTATTTATATACCAAGGTTCAAGATAAGTCTTGATAATTTCAGATTGTCCTGGCTTAACCTTGTGATAAAGACGGGCCGTTATACTCAGGTTACAAGGGGTGTGCGATTGTGTGTATTTTGCAAGAACATTCTTGAAAATTCATTCCACTTTGTTATCCACTTCCCATTGTATTGTGAATTACGTTAGAAATATATTCCGGATAAAAACATTACCACAAATTTCATGAGTTGTGTGCGAGCAATAATACCACAACTATTAGACATCCGGCAATGTAGTTATCCCATGCTAATAAAGTTAGAGATACTTTTCGTTTCAGCATTGTTAAATTATCTATTTTTTAACAGTACATTGATGTAATCCGGTTACTTATACATGCATTATTTTCACATGTGTTTATATGTGTTTATATGTGTTTTCACAGGAAAATAACTACTTTTGATGTAGTGTGTATATATGGTATATGTATATGGGCCGGGGGCCTAAGTATAGATAAATAATGAACTATACAGTATGCCACAAAATTCATTTGTTCATATGGCGGGACTCATTAAGTTGTTATGCAGAAACCTCACTTATATGAGTAGATACAATTTCTGGTTAAAAAGTCCTGATGAAGTGGAAAAAGAAATACTGACAAACGCATTAAAAATTTGACATACCAGGGCCATTTGATAAAAGTGCCTCACGGGTATTTGTTACACAGTAAACATATATTGCAAAGGTCATCAACTTTGCGTACACGTGACCAATGAATAGATAACAGTTTGTGATCGATATTCGATTTTCAAAGATCAATGACTGTATGATTTACGGGTGGTTAAAATATCGATATCATTGTTTGTCCTTTCAACGCTCCATTGTTAACATAGACAACAGTTTACCCTTTACAGCTGACGAAGTCTGAACTAATCTATCCAACATTAGGTCAGTGTCCATCAACGTTACCATCTCTGTGTTAGGCTATAGGTTCAATTTACCAAAAGTTTCATATGTGTGCTTAAAGATAACGAAAGCATATGAGGCATATGTAGCAGACGACATTTGAAAATACTATGACATAATCAAAACGATGCTCATTTTAAAACGAGCAATTGCACATTTTCCTACAATGGTGTTTTAGTCTTTTTAATAATAATTGTTAGTCATAGATGGCAAGTATCTCGTGCGGGTGTTAAAGCCGTCTGCTGCAGATGTGTTATAAATAGGGAAAAGGTTAAACGTATCAAAATAATTATGGTAAACAAACGTTATGAATCTGTAAACTGTTTGTTTTGCGAGGAAACAATGGGATTCTCTTATCTCGATATTTTACTATTAACTCTAATGACGAATAGTGTTCAAACTCGAAAACGTTTCAACTCTTTTCTGGATGTGTTTACTTATGCACACATCCTTTATAGAAAACAACAATTGAACACTTTGTTGGAAAAGCAGAAATGGCTCGTAAAGCAAACATGTCTAACACTTTTACTTCTCTACTTGTTGTAGAAGTTTAAACTATATTTCTACAAATTAGAACGTTTTAATATTAGCATGACCGCTCAGTGATTCATGAAGCTTTACACTATATACGTCTACACGGTTGAAAGTCGGTGTTTATGTGTACGTATGGTGTTTCTCGCATGGTGTTGCACGTATGGTGTTGCACGTATGGTTTTTCATGTATGGTTTTTCACGTATGGTGTTTCACGTATGGTGTTTCACGTATGGTGTTTCACGTATGGTGTTTCACGTATGGTGTTTCATGTATGGTGTTGCACGTATGGTGTTGCACGTATGGTTTTTCATGTATGGTTTTTCACGTATGGTGTTTCATGTATGGTTTTTCATGTATGGTTTTTCACGTATGGTGTTTCATGTATGGTGTTTCATGTATGGTGTTTCATGTATGGTGTTTCATGTATGGTGTTTCATGTATGGTTTTTCATGTATGGTGTGTCATGTATGGTGTTTCACGTATGGTGTTTCATGTATGGTGTTGCACGTATGGTGCTTCATGTATGGTGTTGCACGTATGGTGTTTCACGTATAGTGTTTCACGTATAGTGTTACACGTATGGTGTTTCACGTATAGTGTTTCACGTATAGTGTTTCACGTATGGTGTTTCATGTATGGTGTTGCACGTATGGTGTTTCACGTATGGTGTTTCATGTATGGTGTTTCATGTATGGTGTTTCATCATGAAATCTTGGGTCCCACGTTACTGAACGTTTAAAAATTAATAATAATGGGTTATTGTCCGAAAGAATGTAAAACGTTTTGAAAAGAAGAACACACTGCGCACAACCCTTTTCTCACAATGTTTTATAAATGTATTTGACATAGAAAGTCGTTGCTGTACGTGAAAATGTTAATATGACAGTTTAAAGCTTACCATGGTATTATAAAACTTCCGTAGTTAACAATATAACACAAAAAGAGGTAGCCTGCCTAACCTAACTACTGTATGCTAATCACGACGAATGCTCTCATTTAACACATAGGGAAATCCCAAATAACCAATTCAACTCGTTCAACAAAGTGCTAACTTCATTGTAGTATAAAACACAGTTACGTCAGTATTGAAATAAACCAAAGTGACATCGAGTCCTCAAGTTTACTTTTCTTAGAGAACCTATATAAAGTCTTCTTGTCAAAACTTGATCACATTTTTGAAAGTCCGTTGAGGGTTTAAATGTATTGTTTATTGGTAGTGTACCCTCTCTTCGACGATTAATCTTCTGCATTTCTATAACCGATATATAACTCCGTCTACAGAAGACGACTTTAAGACCATGTAGTCAAAATGTGGATACTCTTTATAAATAAAAGAACAATATGTCCTTTTGTCAAAACGCTTCAACTCTATACGAGAATTATTCATTCATTTGATGAAATGTTATCTTAGTTTTCCCCTATGTTTGTCATCTACAGATTTATGTACGTAGTAAAGGGTTAACTTATTATAGTTTAGCGTTTTCTACAACATACGTCTGGATTTCAATCTATATGTACGGTAAATTGTAATTATAATTACGATTTCTACTTTTCCACGATGTTTTCTACAGATGGTTACGACATATGCCTAATGTTAGAATTGTTTGGACTAGTAAAATAGTTATTCAGTGACTTGTTTGTAGTTTAACCCTTTCCTACAATCAACACATTTGCAGCAGACGATTTTAAATATATATATACGCAAACAAATATCAATAAATGAAAGTATAATTGTTAAATAAAGTTAGTTGGATAATTGTTTCCAAAATATTAACTGCTCATTATGAGGATTTTTTTCTTATTTTCCACAATGATTTCAAAAGTCGTCTGCTGCAGTTGCGTCAAACTGCGTCTACGTGTGGGAAAGGGGTTAAGAAGCATATTGATATCGATACGGCGAAACACTTTTATTGCGATCATTCGGCAAACAAAATCTGTCGCAGTGCGGTATACTCGTTGTCTGTTTACACCCACACACAATGTAGTACCCCTTTGCCGTTTACCCGACTTCATATAATTAGAGTCGTCTGCTTTGACCCCTTCTCACATGAAACAAATCCACAACAGCCGTCTTTTAACTGATCTTACCGCGTTCTTATTGGGCTTTACGCCGTTTTCAACATTATTTAAGTTATATGAGGCGAAAGTTCACTTATTCATGATCCCCGAGTAAACAAAACAGTAAATAGTTAGGAAATATGCCTTGCCACAGAGCACTCTAAAATGACCGCCGCGACAATGGATCGAACCCGGAACGCCCTGTTCCAAGTTCTCTATGCTAACCATTCGGCCACCGCGGATTACTTGATCACATACATGTTGGCAAATCTTTTTCTAAAAAAGACTTTATATGAAGGATAAGTTATTGAATAGTTTAAAACCTTGAGGCAAAAGGAGACACCAAGTTTCAAAAGGTAGTCTGCTGTAGGGGGTAACAAAACACGCCTGTATGTGTCAAAGGGTTAACATGTTTGAGGGAGAAAATGTTACACCTAGAACAAAATGATTAATGATTTCGATGCCGATTTAGACATTTTTGTTTTCCACAATGATTAAGAATGTGCAATAACTACTTTAGCCAAAAAAGAAAAAGACCGGTCGTAAGGAATAACACGGTACTGTAGAGTATGTTGCATCTGTTATTCTAATCAATTAACGGTAGAATTTCAGTTACTTTTTACGTGTGAATATTTCTTTTATAGCAGGTCAAAAGTAATAAATAAAAACGCGATGAAGAATTCAAAACATGTTTTCTTTTTTAAACATCATGAACTCTACCAACAAACAAAACATTTAACATTTCTTTCAAAATTCAAATATGCTGTGCTAAAGAAATGCAATAAGACACCACCTGGCAATGTTCTTTCCATTCTCTATTACCCCCAGCCCAATTAATAACTCCTGCCTCCTCCTTAAACCCCAACTTAAGATTAGATAGCGAACACAGTAAGCTAGGATCAGTCTGCTTATACATGTAGTCTTATCCTAAAGCATAGTACTTCAGCTCTACAAATACTGGACCATGTTATACAATATAAAACTTGTATACACCGTAGCAGTGAAATTTGAGCAACATAATATCAGCAGAGAAAGGATTGTTATTATATTTATTGGTGTGTTTTGTTTTGTTCTTTTGTCTTTTTCCCCTTTCATATTTGTATAAGAACTCTTTATACAGGTTGGCATCCACTTTATGTATACATGTATATTAAATTACCTCATATCATAGTTAACATGTGCTGAGTGAATGAATTAATCTCTGATACGATTAAACTGACCCCACATCAACAAGCGGTATAGTATCCCTGTAGTCCTTAGTGCCAAGTTTGCCACAAAGTTTTCAAATCATTTTCAAATAATTATATGATTTCATTTATAGAGATTTTTCAGATATTTGACTAGATATTTAAAGTGGTCTGCTTCAGAATTGTCATATTGGGGAAGGGTTTACTCATTAAAGGAGCACTACTGCCACTGTATATTTCACATAACAGTATGAATGCTTGTAACACTAGGCTAATAGCTGTGTAGTTCATATTTTACTGAAAACACAACTTGGAACAGCATACATAGTCGGTTTAACATTCCAACATTTGTGTCATATGCTACGCAAAATTGAAGGCTTAAACGGACCAGTGTATACGCACATTCTAACAGGTGTGTCATGTGATACGCAAACATTGAAAACTTAAAGTGACCTGTGTATACGCATATTCTGACATATGTGTCATGTGATACGCACACATTGAAAACTTAACCTGTGTGCTATGTGATACGCAAACATTGAAGACTTAAACCGATCGTGTATACGCACATGCTAACACTTGTGTCATGTGATACGCAAACGTTGAAGACTTAAACTGACCAATGTATACGCACATTCTAACACTTGTGTCATGTGATACGCAAACATTGAAGACTTAAACTGACCTGTGTATACGCATATTCTAACATTTCTGACATGTGATACGCAAACGTTGAAGACTTAAACTGACAAATGTATACGCACATTCTAACACTTGTGGCATGTGATACGCAAACATTGAAGACTTAAACTGACCTATGTATACGCACAATCTAACACTTGTGTCATGTGATACGCAAACATTGAAGACTTAAACTGACCTGTGTATACGCACATTCTAACACTTGTGTTATGTGATACGCAAACATTGAAGACTTAAACTGACCTCTGTATACGCACATTCTAACACTTGTGACTGACCTGTGTATACGCATATTTTAACATATATGTCATGTGATA
>JAUELF010041645.1:0-27967 GCA_031471495.1 Clinocardium nuttallii
CCTGTAAATGACGGCGAGATAAGAACGTTAGTTTTACGTTTATTAACCTGTAAATGACGGCGAGATAAGAACGTTAGTTTTACGTTTATTAACCTGTAGATGACGGCGAGATAAGAATGTTAGTTCTACGTTAATTAACCTGTAAATGACGGCGATATAAGAACGTTAGTTTTACGTTTATTAACCTGTAGATGACGGCGAGATAAGAATGTTAGTTTTACATTAATTAACCTGTAGATGACGGCGAGATAAGAACGTTAGTTTTACGTTTATTAACATGTAGATGACGGCGAGATAAGAATGTTAGTTTTACGTTAATTAACCTGTAAATGACGGCGAGATAAGAACGTTAGTTTTACGTTTATTAACCTGTAGATGACGGCAAGATAAGAATGTTAGTGTTACCTTAATTAACCTGTAAATGACGGAGAGTCAATAAGAACGTTAGTTTTACGTTAATTAACCTGTAAATGACGGCGAGATAAAATGAACCTGTAAATGACGGAGAGTCAATAAGAACGTTAGTTTTACCTTAATTAACCAGTAAATGACGGCGAGATAAGAACGTAAGTTTTACGTTAATTAACCCGTAAATGACGGCGAGATAAGAACGTTAGTTTTACGTTAATTAATTAACCTGTAAATGACGGCGAGATAAGAACGTTAGTTTTACGTTAATTAACCTGTAAATGACGGCGAGATAAGAACGTTAGTGTTACCTTAATTAACCTGTAAATGACGGCGAGATAAGAACGTTAGTGTTACCTTAATTAACCTGTAAATGACGGAGATTTAATAAGACCCCTAACCGCCTGACGCGGCTAACGAAAGTTCACGGAAGCTCCCAAAACGGGTTGATCTGAATATACACTAGACATTACCACATATGACAGCTTATAAGGTGTTATGTCGGGCGGTTCGAATGCAATGATTTGCATGTTGCTTTTTCGCACAGCTCTTTACCTGTGATTTTAAAGTAATCGATGTCAATGCAAAATTGAGGATATACTTTTTTTGTTGTGTTTTCTAGCAAAAGTTTGTCAATGGTAATATTACTTGTGTATTTGTGAGGTTGATTTGAATATTTCCTTCTAACAATCTCTGTTTTACAATGCAAATATAACGCTCAATGTCTATTAAACTGCTACAGAAAGGAAATGAAAGGTCCTGCTCGAATTGTCTGTGTGAGAAAATATATTTCGAAATTAATCAAGTCCGTGTTTCCGCAGGAAACATCGTATCAAGCATCGGAGCCATTTCTTCTGAACTTTAATCCTTCTTTGATACCACTTGGTATTTTCTACATCTTCTAATTTGAGTACACCATTGATAAGCAGAAAAAACAAAGCTAATGAATGACAACGTCTGTATTAATTATATATGAGCCGTTCAACGAGGTAACCAACATTATCTGCGTAATGCATCGACCCATATCAGCCTGTACAGTCCGAGCAGGCTTATCCGGGCCGACACATTCCGTCTCAGGGGGGATAAAAATATAGAGAAATGACAGAAAATCTACAGGAGGCGAAAAGTGTCTGTCCGGGTTAGCTTGTGCGACATGCAATGTTGGTTTTCTCGCGGAACGACTCATATAGAAACTGAGTTCGTCAATTCAGGCCTGATGTAGTGGTTTCTGTATTTCAGAATGTACATGAAGAGTGTAAGTACCGCCGTCATGATGTAGTGGTTTTATCCGCCTCGGGAGTGGGAAACCAGGGTTCGAATCCCGGTCGGGTCAAACCAAAGACTTTATAGATGGTAGAAATGCCTTCCCATCCTTAAGGCGCTCAAAGTTGGAATAGCTTTACGACTGATGCATCGGTATCGGATTTAAATCATACTGGTAATTAATACGCCGTGATATAACTGAAATACTGCTGAAAGCGTCATTAAACGTCATACAGACCAAACCCATGAGGAGTCCGTCTAGTGATTAAAGTATCCGCATCAAGAGCGAAATAAGTCCCAGTATCTTATTTTAGTTTCGTAGACATCATGTATACACGACATTAAACATTGGTATAAATTTATCTGTTCTTAATGTACAATCATAACATATCCTACTACAAATAAACTGAAACAGGTGACTTTGAAACATCTAGGCAACCATATGGACAAACATATTGAATACAGTTGAAATTCTTGTGACAAATGTTGAAATTGATCTTTATCAACAATTTCTCTTTTTGTAATATATTTAAGAATGCTTCTATTGCAGATCTGTAGAATGCGTCTGAATGTGAGAAGGGGTAAGCTAAAAGTCGTTACTGCACTAATAATGCTGTGTTAATCCTTTCCCACATACAACACATCTGCAACAGACGACTTATTGACAAAACATGAATAATCTCCATAAAAGATAGCTTAAATGTTAAATAAAGTTGAAAACATTGTGGCCTTTCGAAAAATTACTCATCAAGTCGTCTGCTGCTTTTGCGTCAAAGTGCGTATGCATGTAGAAATTGTCAACGCCGCGTATAGCATCAAATCAGTATTTTAGACAGACGCATGCAAGTTTGATTGAGTTCTTGCCTGTCGTCATCTAGACGGTTTATAATTGTTGGATTTTCTTTCACAACGTTCAATCGTCACAGACCATTTCGGCCTACTATATACAGATTCGTGTAAAACAGTTGTAAACTACATCCCATATGAGACCATGATACTATTAACAAGGGAAGCAGACGAGGAGATATACATTGCCAGAGGGCGCACAAAAGCGTGACCGAAACCCCAACATCATTTTGAATGAGAAATCAAATTTATCGGTTATTTTCCGTGAACTCAAAACAGACGCCATTAATCTACAAAACGACGCATTTATCTTCGCGAGGCAGACGACCACATCCGAGCGGCCATATTTCTTCTCGATTTCTTATAAATAAATTTACAAATTAACCCCTTACCCCACAATCTGCTTTTTCCTCATCTTCAAGATTAAATAGTTTTGAAGCATGTTAATCATCTTTTAAAGACGCCTGCTGCAAATGCGTCGAAATGCATTGAAAGACGTTTCTATGGGGGAAAAGTTAATTATCATAACATCCCAGACAGCCCTTTCAGATCCATCATATAACTTGTAGACATGCTCTTTTCAAGTATAAAAATAATCCCACATAAACGCAATAATTTGGACGGAGCAATGGCGCCCTATGTTATGACACGTGTTTTGGCCGTGTCAAACAGAAGCGACCCTGTAAGTTTCACAGTTTTCATGATCCTATATTTGAGCCGTCCCGCGAGGAAACCAACAATATGGCCTCTGCGTAATGTATCGAACCAGATCAGCCTGCGCGGTCCGCGCAGACTGATCCGGGCCGACACATTCCGTCTCAGAGGGATTAGAAGTATAGAGTAACATTTCCAGAAACAGAAAATCCCAAGGAGGCGAAAAGTGTATATCCGGGTAAAGCCTGCGCGGCATACTTAGGCTGATCCGGGTCGATACTTTACGCAGAGTCCACACTGATCCGGGTCGATACTTTACGCAGAGTCCACACTGATCTGGGTCGATACTTTACGCAGAGTCCACACTGTTGGTTTTCTCGCGGGACGGCTGATCCGGGTCGATACTTTACGCAGAGTCAGTCCACACTGATCTGGGTCGATACTTTACGCAGAGTCCACACTGTTGGTTTTCTCGCGGGACGGCTGATCTGGGTCGATACTTTACGCAGAGTCCACACTGTTGGTTTTCTCGCGGGACGGATAATTTCTAGCTGTTTGTAAGACGCTTCATCAATGTGTAGTCTTGTATATTGAGAAGACATGCATGCTAGATCTCGTTCGCAAAGTTTATACGCATACCGAAATGCCCGGATGTATGTAGTGAGAGAATCCTTTTTGTATTGGCGCAAAGCGTTTTAAAATGGAGTAGAATTTAATCTTCAGTAATGACAGATGAGATCCAAATGAATTGATAGACACACATATTACAAATATTTAGACAGTTTTGAATATATTACTTGTAATTCCATACTTCTACCGCGTTAATCCGCCATGTTTTTCTTGATGTGTAGATCAGCTGGGATTTACAATTGGAATTACTTCTCAAGTGTAAAACAATGATCTAGTTGTCTGCATAAATCTTTTTGCCTGGCGACTTTCTCGAACAACAGCAGATTTCAGAGATTCTTGTCGTGTTGAGTGTTCCAAACATCAATACGTAAACCACACTTTGTTCGAGACGTTTCCTGATATCCTGTTTTAGAAAGAAACACTGCTTCACTGTGTGAACAAGAGGAAGTGCTCGTTTCTTATGACTATTTTTTGTTATTATTAAATTATCTTCGTTTAAAGTGTTTTAAAAAAACGTCAGGAAATGGTGCAAGACCCTGCAAATTACTTATCATGCATGATATGTCGGTATCGAACTGTAATAACGAGAAATACGTGATTTCTATTGAACTCCGGTTTATTTCTGCCATCTCGTGTAGCCGTGCTGGAGTATTTGCGGTGTGATGTGTCAACGCGCCACGACGCGTACCCGCCAAAAAAAGAAATATCGCACCGCCAACACACCAAGTGCCATATTTCTCGTGTTAGTGTGTCCTTTCGTCCTTCTTAAACGTTGGCGTTTCCTCTTTTAATAAAACAAAGCCGGCATATGTGTATTATTTCCAAGTATGCTAAAAACAAGTGGTGCCAACACGCGAACACGCCAACATATCAGATGATTTGATGAATGTTATCGTTTTTGCGTGTTGCCCTACAAGTACACCAATACGCCAACACGCCACCTAATTTTGTCGTTTAAGCGCCCTTTATTTATCGTGTGTGCGTTAACACGCCAGATCGACACAATGACACACCCACCAACACACAAGTTACCACAGGTGATATTTATGCACTTCAATGTGTCGTTCTGGTCTGCTGGTAGTCAGTACGCCAAAGTCTCCTCGCTCGTCGATGGTAGTAATAATAAGTGTAGGTATTTTCAGTTGACTGAGAGTAATCTTTTTTAATTTTGTTTTCTTATCTCATACCAAAAACATACGATGGCTGTTTATTTCCAAACATCACTAAAATATTGTATCTAATTGATATATTTACGTATGGCATTGACATTGATAAAAGTATTCATGATGTTATTCGATCCATTATGTGCATTGCAGCACATGTTTTGTATTTTCCATGCATTAAATATTTATGAACGATGAAACTTCGACCCTTTCGCACATACATCAATTTGAAGCGGATTTCTTTTTTAGAAACATATATACAACACAGGAACAATATCTATACATGAGTATACATTTTCAAAAGTAATGAAAACATTATGACAAACGGAGAAAATGCTCATCATGATCAATTTCAATTTGTTTGCCTCATTTGTTTTGAAAATTCGTCTGCTGCAGATGCTTCAAATTGCTTCTGAAAGTGGTAAAGGGTCAACTGGTTATATCTGTCACCATATCAACAAGTCCTTACCGAAACCTTATTAGTGAATGATAGAAACTCTTGTCTACTTGTCATTGGAATCAGACAGTTTGATACACTTTGGGTTAGGGTTGAGGATTGTTTGTTGTATTTTATCCATCTGATATGTTAAATACGTTGGCCAATGTTATATATATTGAGATTTGTTTTTATTAACTCCTTACCAAATATAGAAGCATTTTAAACAATCTGCAGATGATGTTCATAAACATTGTGACAAAAGGAGACATTGCTTAATATGAGCAATTTCTTCTTTTATCTTAATGTTTTTAAA
The DNA here is from genome assembly GCA_031471495.1 of Clinocardium nuttallii. Lineage (NCBI taxonomy): Eukaryota > Metazoa > Mollusca > Bivalvia > Cardiida > Cardiidae > Clinocardium > Clinocardium nuttallii. The sequence goes on from JAUELF010041645.1 coordinate 5,717, forward strand.
GTTATTCAATAAGTATACGTTCGTTATAACAGTCGTCTGCTGACCTAGTTAACCTTGTGTGTGAACCCTTTCCCACCTGCAGACGCATTTTGACGCAATAGCAGCAGACCACAATGTTTTCAACTTTATTTAACAATTAAGCCATCATTTTAGGAGATTTTTCCGGTTTGTGTCACAATGTTTTCAAAGTCGTCTGATGCAGATTTGTTGTTATCGGGAAAATACGGTTACTCCGTCATGGCGAGAACAGAGATATCATTCAGAGACCTGCAAGTCAATCCGTATTTCCGAATGGTTGTTTAATTATGTCTCGGGATAATTATCATAAACTTGCATGTTGTGTCTAAACTCGCGACAATGTGTCTAATAACGAACCATTACAAGGACGACGATTCTCCCAGCATGGCAGCATCTCTCCCTGGTATAAATTAACATGGCGTCCACACGTTTATGGGAAACGTCACGGTTAACCACACGTTAAGGGGGACGGTACGGTTGTCCTACTTGGAACGAGGCCCGCCAGGCGATATTAGATCTGGTTCATTCCCCGTTTCTGGCATCACATAAAGAGGCGTGTTAAAGAAAAAATAATTGTGTCATAGTTCTTGTTTTTATCCATATATGTAATGTCGACAACGGTAAGAATGTGATGGGCGACCATACCTTGATGGAAACGTCACGATTTGTCCACATGATTTGTCCGCATAATGTTTATTGGCTATAAGCATGTACTGTTCAATGCTAAATAAAGATATATTATGAATACAGTCGGTTGCAAATAGATCAGAACATGTTTGATTATTGACGGGAGTTTTGTTCTTTTGCTCAATTGTTGGTCGAGCCAGTGATCTGAGAGGCGAAAACTCTATACATAGGTTTGGACGAATTGGGGGCTATTGAAATAAAGAGAGAATGTTCTAAAATGAGGATTATGTAACTGTTTAAGTTAGCCGATTTGCTATTTTTAGGCGGCCGTTTGTTTTGAAAATATTGGCGGAAAATATTTATATTTTTGAAAAAATAAGAAATAAAATTATGGTTTTTAATTAAACATATTCGTTTTGAGCAGTTACCTCATTCCTCACAATGAAAATTCGTCTGGTGCTAAGCTCCGGATGGGGTCTGTATCAGGGAAAGGTCGAACCTTTTTATTGGGTGGATCACGTTTAAGGACAAGGCGTGGCACTTAGTTTCCTCAATTAGAGCGAGACTAGTGTCAGATAGTTTAACATGAACTGGTTAAATAATCGCTACAAGGCCATGATATTAAAGTCCCCGTCTACCATTCACCATTGTAACTAATTTCTAAATATTTAAAACAGTCTGTGCTGTGCGAGTTATACGCAATATAACAATATCGAAACTAAAGGGGTTGTTTATAATAATAGAGACATTGAAGTGAGCTTAAATAAAAGTAAACTAAAATATGGAAAAAGTAGCAATGGTGAAATGGCTACCTTTCCTTGTAAAACTTTCTTCAAATGCATCCATGAACGTTGACTGGCAATGGGTGTTCGTCGTTATCGAGATAGAACCATGAACGTTGACTGTCAATGGGTGTTCGTCGTTATCGAGATAGAACCATGAACGTTGACTGGCAATGGGTGTACCGTCATTGATCGAGATAGAACCTTCAAGGTTATAACGGTAATATTACACCCAACAGGGCCGTGTCACGTGATAACCGATCTTCGAAACTTTGAAATCAGAGACAATTGGAACTAGCTTGAGCTTCCTTTCAGTCTGATCGTGATCTACCCTGTTCGCCATCTAGTCATACACGCATCCCGGATGTCTATGGTTCTCATTATGATCAAAATCCGTTTAATATAATTATACAGTTTAAGCGTAATGGTCATTAAGTTCCAATTCACCTAAGATCAGTGTTATAGTGACATGACTCACTTGATGTAACGTGTAGTTAAAAGACAATCCCTTGACCAAATCACATATACCTTAAGTCTGATCACTGTCTAAACGATCAACATGTCAACGTGTTGGATCCTTCGATATTTAAACTGTGAGAGTCCTATAACTATCAGATTAGGCGATGGGTTAACACAGAGCTCGGGCTTCGTTACATCTAACAGAAAGTGTTTGATCCTATTATATTTAAACTATGAATGGTCTTTAACTATCCTAACGGGCAATGGGCAAAAAAACAGACTTCGGTCTTCGTTACCCTTAACAAAAAGGGTTGCAAATTACCCATAATGAAAGGGGATATAGTCTGATACAATATACACTGTAACAGATAAAGATCGAAACTCCCGTAAACTAAGACCAATCGCTGTCAACCCCTCCAATTAGCATCATCCCAAACCCTTCAGTCTACGGTATAAAATACACCTCTAAAGTGTTCACATGTTGTCTACAAGCCTATTTAAAAATGAAGATTTGAAGAGAAAATCGTAAAACGGTTATTTATTTTTTCCAAGAACAAAACTTAATGAGATCTTAAAAATAGAATTCGCACCTTTTCTGTTACTCAAATGAGAAGCTTGCAGTAACTCACATGACACATACTGCATATTAATCGAAGCCGACTACGCATAAAACAAAATAGATCTGTCATTGACTTCAAATCGACATGTCCATCTACTTGAAGCATTTAAACGAAGGAAAAATATAAATTGTATAATGTATGTAAATGTTATCACATAAAATTGTAAGTTGTTATTTCATTCATGAATAAAAACCCTTATCTCGTATACGTCTGTTTAATTTCTTAGTCGAGTTCAAACGCATTACATCTTATCAGAAACGTTCATTCAATCGATATACATATATTTACGAATTATATTTTTAACACACATTTTGCCATAAATAAACAGCGACTACTAATACGCATTAGAAGTCCCTGATAGAAAATATCTAAATCATAAATAATGTCATGAAATGTTCTCGTACAATTCACGCTCGAATAGAAATCCGCCGAGAAAACCGGATTAGTGTGCCGTCTGCTGGAAGCGTTGACAGGCGATGACATCTTAACCTGAATACTTGTAAATTTCATTGATGGGAAACGTCATAATAATTCGTCGTAATTATAACTAATTATCTGATCTTATCTGATACAAGGAGCCACCTTTAAAGGAAAACCCTTCGCTCGACGTCGACAGTCAATAAATCGCATTAAAACCATGTTTAAGGCATTGTGAGAAAAGGCACCATTAACTACATAAAGCAGTGCTTCCCTTTTCACCACAATGTTTTGGCATGAGAATCTGGTCAGTGTACACATTTGGATAATCACAAAATAATCATGCTATTAGTGACATTTAAGAGGTCTCCTGTACACATATGAGTTAATGTTAGAACGCTTTCTACGATTTCCGTGTCTAAAAGACGATATAAGTGAATTCAGTGTGGGTGAATCAGCCATCAAAAGAACTATTTAAATCCACTTCATTCCTAGGGTTTCAGTTATTTGATGATCTACCCAAATATGAACATTATTTATTACTCATTGCATTGTTAGAAGTCATTCATTTGCATTTTATTTGTAAGAACGATTTTCAACGTAGACCAATAACAGCGTAAATGACTGGTTACGTGATATGGGCTTATTAGTACGTCTGCTTGTTCTATTGAAAATGATAGAGATCCTATCTCACGACAAACATGTCTGGCGTCATATCCAGTTTATCGTTATAAGAAAATTATTTGTGTATAACAGCAAATTATGCATTACTAGATTACGTTTTTATTTCAATACGAAATTTTCCTTGATGAAATGTGAAACATTGTAAAAACAAACTATCGGCCGTTCTCATAATATAATGCTATCAAACATAGTACCGTATCCATGTATATATAGAACCTCGGTGGTATAGTGTTGAATCGTCTGCCACCCGGGTAAGGGAGGTCGCCGGTACGATCCACGGCTGGGTCATACCAATTTTAAAATTAAACAATGGTAGTAATGGCTTTCCCTTCTTGGTGCTCAGGACTGAAGAGAAAATATTACGACTTACTCACTTGTGGCAGAGGTAATAGTACGACTTACTTACTTGTGGCAGAGGTAATATTACGACTTACTCACTTGTGGCAGAGGTAATATTACGACTTACTTACTTGTGGCAGAGGTAATATTACGGCTTACTCACTTGTGGCAGAGGTAATATTACGACTTAGGTAGTTCGTAACGTGGTCCTGGAATAACGCCGACGTCGTCATCGTAGCAAGTCGTAGGTACGTTGAAACGTGGTCGGGGATAACGCCGTCGTTGTCGTAGCAAGTCGCAGGAAGTCGTAGGGTGTCGTAGGCATGTTGTAAAGTGGTCGGGGATAACGCCGTCGTCGTCGTTGCAAGTCGTAGGATGTCGTAAGTATGTCGTAACGTGGTCGGGGATAACGTTGTCGGCGTTGTAAGACGTTGGAAATCGTAGTTGATTGTGGTAGATCGTAAAATAGTTTCGATTGATCTAGACGCGTCAAATGACCTTTTACGATCCACCATGTCCAGTCTGATGGATATTAGCAGAGTCGTGCGACCGTCGTGGAAGGGTCTTAACACATGCGAGGTCGATCTTGTTTGTTGGGGGTGATAAATACATAAACTTCACGACCGACGTCGATCTTAGTAACTTTCCAACGTCGGTGAGTAAGGTCGTGAAAGTTTGAAGGGGCTGTAGCCTTATACCTTCCACTGCCTTCATTTTCAAGAGCATTATAGCTTAAAGACGGGACATTTCGACTTCAAAGTGCAGAGTTAATTGTTTTCAATATACCAATGAATGTTGATGTATCGTATGCATGATAATGAATAATCTTCACCGTGATGAAAGATAACTGATTTAAAACAATTATAAGTTCATCAATATGCATGCATGTTTGTCCATGTGCGTACAATGTGAGACATGTCAGAATCCCCTTACTGGTGGCATGTTGATAAATAATTAGTATGTGTATAGCAGTTGTCCAAAAGGAACACGTATGTTTTAATTAATTCAGCGAGTTACTTCATAGTTTGGTCAACACGATGGATACACAATCAATATGTCTAGTTTTATTTGTGTTCAAAGCTTTCACATGTAGACTCAATGTGAAGCATATGCAGCAGACGACTTGTGAAAAACTCGTTTCAATAATAACTGTATTCGAACATTTGTCTAGGTGTTTTCCAAATCCCAAAATACGATTATGTAAAATGGGTTAACAGTCGTTTGATTTAATCCACATAATGTAGATAAAGTCGCACTGTAATCGTAAATACAAATTTTATTTAGTCTATAGACATATCGTTTGATCATACTAGGTTGATTCAGGAGCTGATTGCAGTAGTGAACCTGTTCCGTCTAGATACCAGTATAATTCAGTAGTTTAAAAATACCAAAGATTCAGAGATAAAACATTGTGGGAAAAGAAAATATTGTTCGTTTTCACAAATATTTCAAAACGTCGCCTGTTTCGAAGAGATATGTAAAGCGTTATCATTTACCACATATAGACGCTTTTTGACGCATCTGTAGAAGACGACGTTTGTAAACATTGTGACAAAAAATCAACTTACTCATAATTAGCAATTTCTCCTTTCGCCACAACAATTTCGACCCTATTCAATTATTGTTTAAAGAGTGTATAGTTATTAGATCTGTTCCCTATTTTAACATAGATGATTTTTAAAGTCGTCAACTGCAGATTTGTTGTATACGGAAAAGGGGTTAACAGATGTACTCGACAAGGTTTACTGTGACCCGATCTGGTTGTGATTTGAAATATGTTCACATATTAATAGTTCGAATGATGACGCGCCGTTTGATATATAAATCACAAGTCGTCTGCTTACAGCGATATCTATCTTATGATATATGTAAATAATCATTTAATGATATCATTGGCTGATTATGGTACTTTAAATGCACAATTAATTCACTACGCATGCCTTCATATTTCATCAATGTAACACTTATATAAGTATTATGAGGTATATTTGATGCTATGGTTTCGTATGAGGCCGACCATACAAATTAACGTTGACGCATAATGGTAAGTAGTAATAAATGTTTTCCATTGGCGATGGTTGGAAGCCGACACTGACAATATGTAATGCCCGTTATTGTTGTTGCATTGACTTACACTGACAATATTTAATGCCCGTTATTGATGTTGCATTGACTAACACTGACCATATACAATGCCCGTTATTGATGTTGCATTGACTAACACTGACAATATTTAATGCCCGTTATTGATGTTGCATTGACTAACACTGACAATATTTAATTCCCGTTATTGATGTTGCATTGACTTACACTGACAATATTTAATGCCCGTTATTGATGTTGCATTGACTTACACTGACAATATTTAATGCCCGTTATTGATGTTGCATTGACTTACACTGATAATATTTAATGCCCGTTATTGATGTTGCATTGACTTATACTGACAATATTTAATGCCCGTTATTGATGTTGCATTGACTAACACTGACAATATTTAATGCCCGTTATTGATGTTGCATTGACTAACATGACGCCAATCACCATTTAAATAACTAAAGGTAGTAACTAAAACTGATACATTGAAATAAATGGCTGTTGTATTCACCTTATACAACGTTTTAAAACTTTACCAAACCATTACAGCTGATATTAAATTGTCTACAAGAAAAATGGAAACCTGGTGGCAACAATTTTCTTGATATGAACAGTGCAAAAAGACAATAACTCTTAGCGATGAGTGGAAATTTAATTTACTGAAAACTGATAACGTTGCATTTCGAGTTTATTTAGGTGCAATTCAATTTGATAAATGTAAGTAATTATATACGAACGGAAAAGCTTGCGTCTGCACGCACTGACTTAACTAGTCTTAACGAAGGAGAAACAAAGTGATGTTGATGGATCAGGGGTCTAAATATTTTTCCCACAATGTTGTCTTTAAAATAAATATAAGACCAAACGCCTTCATTTTTCGAACAGAATACCAGGCCTTCAATTAAAGGACACTAAAACTTGTCCGTGAATGAGGATCCAATTTACCTTTGGGTTACTTTCCCATTGACAATCAGTGCATATGATGAGTTCACACTTGAAGGAAATGCATATCGGTATTATTTTGATATATAATGGGAAATATTGTAAGACAAGAACTATTTATTTTTATTTCGATGAGCAAATTTAATCTTTCTCACGTTTTCAAAAAGCGTCTGTTGCAAATATGAGCAGTCTCGCGAGTAAACCAACAGTATGGACTCTGCTTAAAGTGTCGACCCGGATCCGCCTTAGCATGCCGCTCAGGCTTATCTGGAAGGACACTTCTTGCCTCATGTGGATGTTCTGTTTCAGGAATCATTACTGTATACCTCTACCCCCCTGAGACGGAATGTGTCGGCCGGATCAGTCTGCGCAGACTGTTGGTTTTCTCGCGGGACGGCTCATATGTATTAGTTATGCTATATCAGAGAGAGTCAACTCCTGCATTGGTAGTGACTAACACTATTTTAACCAATATGTTTAGATACAGTGCGTTACAGCGTACTTGTGATCAATGTTCACGTTCAAATTCAGATTGATTTACTGAAGTTCAGCATATAAAGATATTTTACATCACCTCAAACATATTCATATGAAAATTTGAAAAATGAACATATATATATATACACATTGACTAGAAAAACACATACATACATTTGTTTTAAGTCTAGAGCATTAAAATTTACACACACTCTTTACATATACTACAAATGGCAAGATTTCAAAGAAATCAATTTAACATACCAAAACAACCAAACATAACATATACTGCATGAAAGATGATGACAGAAAAGAGAATCAATAATGAGATGTTTTTCCTGATTTTCACAAGTTCAGTTTGGAAATAAATGAGGACACAACAGAAAATGTGCACAAATCCTACACAGTATATGTACGTTTTCAACGGCTGAGATGACACTTGAAATATACAAGAACATGACATCTACCAACTAGGTATAACTTTTCATGCTAAAATGACACTTGAAATATACAAGAACATGACATCTACCAAATATATATAACTTTTCATGCTAAAATGACACTTAAATATATAAGAACATGACATCTACCAACTAGTTATAACTTTTCATGCTGAAATGACACTTGAAATACACAAGAACATGACATCTACCAACTAGTTATAACTTTTCATGCTGAAATGTCACTTGAAATACACAAACGCATGAAATCTACAATGTTCGCATACTTGTCCCACACAGTTCATAGTAAATGTACGATAGACCGTTGATGAGGTAAGTATGTGTTCGTCTCTTTCCCTCCTAATCAACATTTTCCCTGACGATAGACCGTTGATGAGGTAAGTATGTGTTCATCTCTTTCCCTCCTAATCAACATTTTCCCTGACGATAGACCGTTGATGAGGTAAGTATATGTTCGTCTCTTTCCCTCCTAATCAACATTTTCCCTGACATAGAACAGGTGTATAACTTCTAGATTGTTGAAAACGCAATTGATGTTCGCAACGCAAAACAGGTTCAATGGTTTCTATTCATAATAACGTTTACAAACATACAACCAGAATTTCGTAATGTTTAAATGTCGGATATTTCAAACATTAAATTGTAGATCTACAAAAACCTGCCTATGAGATAGTGAGTCAAACTTCGCCATTAATGTAAAGACAGACTTGGTGTCTGTATAAATTTGTGGTTTATGGCCTTTCAACTGGCTGTCAGTCAATTTTTACGATCACAAAACCTACTTTCATTGCAGATCACCGTCTTGTATGAACACATCTCAATCAGCGCGGGGTCTCCCTGACACTTACGCACAGTATATATCCATATAAACCTGACAGTTGTATACGTTATTAACCATTTCCCCCATACAGACACAGTATATACCCATATAAACCTGACAGTTGTAGACGTTATTAACCATTTCCCTAATACAGACACAGTATATATCCATATAAACTTGACAGTTGTATACGTTATTAACCATTTCCGCCATACAGACACTGTTTGACACCCCTGCAGCAGACGACTTTTTAAAACACTGTGACAAAAGGAAACATTTCTCACGATGAGCAATTTCTTCTTTTACCACATATTAGAAATTGTTAGCGAGTTAACTGTTCAGTACGAATTAGACTCTTCTAAATTCAAAACTCGGATAAAACATGGATTATCTCTGTAATTGAAGATATAATAATTGAAAACTTTTTAAAACATTTGGCAAAAGGAAAATTGCTTACTATTAGAAGTTTCTCCCTTTGCCACAATGTTTGCTGCGAACATATTTTGCTGTAGACATTTAAAAAATGAGAAGCCATGTGGGAAATGTCTGACATACGTAATAACCTAACATCTTAAGACACATCTTAATTATAATATATGTAGTCAAAATGAATAAAACATCAGCATATATGAAATGATAAATTTGACATTAAAGCGGAACACTGTTTAACTATGACCTGCTCATGACGAGAACCATCTCCTTTTCGAACTCACTAGTCCAAACTCGTCTTTTGTTGAAGCACCTAGCTAGACGAACGAAGATCTGTTTGGAGGTCCTGCAACTAATGGCAAATCGCATACTTGTTTCAGTGGGAGTCAAAACCGTCACCATAAGGCATGTTGGACTCTTGTGTCGCGATTCAATGACGTTTTATTTAGCTGCAACGCGTTCAATAGTCGTCTCCTGCAGAGGCACCAGAAGGCGTGCGTAACTTAGAAACGCTTACTGGTCAGATTAACCCGTTACACATGAACACATGACGACTGATTTTGTTACACGATCGGATACAATGTGACAAAAGTCGTTTGCTACAGAGACTTAAATATCGTCTGTATCTAGTAAATAGTATAAGACCGCTCTTAGGTCCGAAGGGGTCTGACTCGTGGGCTCGAGGAGTTAAGCTACACATACTTTACGTTGCAACTATTTTATCAAGCAACACAAATGGTCGATTTCACTTTCTTTTCAGTGAACTTATTTTGACAGTTATGATTCAAATCCCCTACATGCAGATACGTCTATAAAGTTTGATATATTGATTATTAGACTATAAATGAGCCACGCCGTGGGAAAACCGACCTAAGGGAGTCCCCGCCCATCGATGATCCGGGTCAGCCTGTATTCACTCGCAGTATGATCAGTATCTTTACCGTGCGTCTTCTTGTTAACGCAGTTTTATTTAAATCTCGAGGAAAAGGTATCGACGTATCCAACATTTTCTAAAATTAAAATAGGCCTATATATACATATTGGTCGTAAGAGTGCCTTTAGTTTATCACTGTTCCTACATACAACACACAGTGAAAGACAATTTAGTTAAATGAATGAAACATTATCGTGCCGATATAGGAAGAGGAGAAAATTTAACCAATTTAAGAAATTTCTCCTCTTGCCAAACTGTTTTAAATATGTGTCTGCTGCAGAGGCATCATAAACTGTCTGTTTGTGGTAAAAGGTCCGATATTCGGTGTCGTGTGATGCGTATTAAATGATAAATGTTCACCCATACCCTACACACAGACGCTTTCAGATGCCTCTGCAGCAGATTGAAAACAATGTGGCAAAAGGAGAAATTGTTCATATTGAGCAATTTATCCCTTTGTCAGAATGATTTTAACTTTTTAATTAATAATTGTTCTTTCCCTTTTAGAGAGTTTCCATATTGTTTGACTACTTGTTTTATAAGTCGTCTGTCGAATATTTGTTATATGCGAGAAAGGGTTTACTTTTATAGCAAAATACAAACAACAAACACATAGATCTATGAATTATAGCAGCTCTTTAATATCTACCTATCTTATAGAAGCTAAGTCTGGTTTTGTTATCAAACACAAACAATCATCACACGTGCATCTTTTTCATAACATAATGATACAATCATCGTGGTAAAAGAAGCCATTAGCCCTTTCAACAGGCGTCTGCTACAAAACTATAAATAATTGATCAATCCAATTTAATGTAGGTTTGATAAATTGTTTTTAATTTACATTACGATTTTATAACCTTTTTATCCAATCGAAAATGCGTATAGTCAATCGACTGCTTCACTTTAAACACTTCCACGGTTACCGAACAGAATTCCCATATCTCGCGACTATATTTACTGAATCATTTTAACCCTTTCCCACATACAAACGCTTTCTGAAGCCTTCGAGGCTTCCTGTTGCCTCTATGTTTTCAACATCTTCTGCTGCAGATGTATTGTATGTGGGAAAGGGTTAAAATAATTCTTCAATAATGAATTCAAATTGTTCTTGATACATTAAAAAATGTTACATAATTTTCTCCGAACATTTTCACAGCAAACGATTCTAGAAATATCACAGGTAAATGGTTATTTATCCTTTCGCAAATATAAAAAATCTAGATCAGACGACTCTGAAAACACAAAGACAGAAATATGGAAAGTCTATGTAAATGAAAGAGTGATTATACATTGAATATAATTGAAATTATTGTGGCAAAAGAAGAAATTGCTCATAGTGAGCAATTATCTCTTTTTCCATAATGTTTTCAAACGTCGTTTTCTGTAGAAGCGTCACGTTGCGTTTATATGCAGAAGAGTGTTAAACATTCATTTTTGTTGTCTATATAATAATAAACAATGCAAACTTTAATCAGGCTAAACAATACAACCTTTAATCAGGCTAAACAATGCAACTTTAATCAGGCAGCACATTTCGAAATAATCAGCAGATATATGTCCATGCAATGAAAGTATCAACCGTATGGGAGATAACACTACTTTAACCCTTTCCCATACATAGACACGTTGTGACGCCTCTGCAGCAGACGACTTTTGAAAACATTGTCACAAAAGTCGAAATTTCTCAAAACGAGCAATTTCTCCTTTTTCCCACAATGTTTTCATCTCTTTTCAATGATTAAACTTTTCATTATATAAATTTTCCACAATTTTACCCAGATGTATTCAAAGTCGTCTGCTGCAGATTTGATGTATGTGAGAAATGGTTAAATAGCGCAGCCCGTAATCAGACTGTGTGCTGGCTCGACCCAATTTAGAGAGCCTAGACTGTCTACTTTTAAAATATATCATAATGTCAAACAGGTCAAGTCTATTGTACTTCGTCCTTTAATGTTCCTTTCAAACAAAGACGTATTGGGTTATATAGTATTTATGTGTCTCGAATGTAACTCATTTATTTTCTATTGTTTATTGTGACGAGGTACACATTTCTGACTCCAAAATGCCCCGAGAAACACCGCCTCTGTGCATTGACGATTTCCAATTCCAATTAGTGTTATGAGTAAACTCTATAAACTAAAACGAGAACAGAATGTGTTTTCATTTATTTAGCATGCATTGTATTTATGCTCCCAGATGTCAACAATATCCCTTACCGCCTGGGAACGAGAACTTTAATGGTTGCGGGAGTAAATCGCACAGGAATCTAACATAGGTAACATATTCATTGATTACAATACAATACAATACAACTGATTACTTAAGTAGGGAAATGAGACTAAATGTTATCAGTGCAAACTACCATACTCTCAATTGGTATTCTACCATTCTCTCAATTGGTATTCTACCATACTCTCAATTTGTATTCTACCATGCTCTCAATTGGTATTCTACCATACTCTCAATTGGTATTCTGCCATGCTCTCAGTTGGTATTCTACCATATTCTCAATTGGTATTCTACAATTCTCTCAATTGGTATTCTACCATACTCTCAATTGGTATTCTACTATGCTCTCAATTGGTATTCTAGCATTCTCTCAATTGGTATTCTACCATACTCTCAATCGGTATTCTACCATGCTCTAAAATGGTATTCTACCATGCTCTCAATCGGTATTATACCATGCTTTCAATTGTTATTTTACCATGCTCTCAATTGGTATTCTACCATGCTCTTAATTGGTTTTCTTCCATTCTCTCAATTGATATTCTACTATGCTCTCATATATACCGTACTCTCCAATGGTATGTTACCATACTCTCAATTGGTAGTCTACCTTACTCTCAATTAGTATTCTACTATGCTCTCAATTCTACTTTGCTGTCATTGGTATTCTACAATGCTCTCAATTTATATTCAATTTTTCTTTTTTTACCACACTTTCTTTTCAATCTCAATTTTTGTTTTACCTTGAGGTCAACTAGATTAAACTTGCTTCAACCTTTTCGCATATGTAACACAATCTCGAACGTTTTAAGGTTATGTAATTTGTCAGTGAACACTAATTGTCTTGAAAATGGAAAAAAGAATAATTTTTTAAAGACAATTGGCCATCTGGTTTTCAATCACTTAAACAACTGATACTTACTGGTTCAAAGTTCGTTCATGCCTGTTTAGCCGAGCTGCCACTGTCTTGTAGTACGGTAATAATTGACGTTTTTTAAGATGGGCGTATCTCTAGTAGACAGTATTATAGCTGTATATTTGACATTACAACCAACAAACTGCCAAATGTTTAGCTTGCAGACGACTTGTTGATTGTACCCTTAACCGTTTTATTTCCACCATTTTTCTTTCTATGTTAGTCTGCAGCGGATGGTGTTTGATATATTGTAACATTTTGATCCACATTGCAATCCGATTTTGTAGCGCGAATGGGTTACGTTTAACAACACAAATACATTTAGGTTTATAAGGGAAACTCTCTTTTGGCAATTTCTCCTTTCGCCACAATCTTTTTTTCATCATTTATAGAGAGTTTCCATATTTTATCCTGACAACAGCGAATCAGTCTCAATGCGAATCCCGTAATATAAAGGAAGCTTGGCCATAATTAGTCAGTAAAATACATAGATATGTATACACATACGTAACAAATAACAATCGGTTTGTCTGCATTGACGACTAGTACGTAGATCACAGGGTCTTCCGTTTAGCAAAATACCATTTGAGCCGTCTCTCGAAAAACTTAACATTATGGCATCTTCGTAAAGTGCCGACCCTGATCAGCCTAAGCATGCCGCACAGGCTTACTCGGATGGACACTTTTCGCCGCCTGTGGATTTTCTGGTTCAGGAATCAGTACTCTATACTTTTATCCCCCTGAGACGGAATGTGTCGGCCTGGATCAGTCTGCGCGGACAGCACAGGCTGATATGGTCGATATATTACGCATATGCCATAATGTTGGTTTTCTCGCGGGAAAGCTCATTTGATCTATAAGTTTTGAAATCAACCGATCTCTAAAAACAGCGAATCAAAGTCTAAAAACCCGGTTTGTATTTAACTATTATAACTATATATCAGTCGAATTAAGTATTTTAGTTTAAACTTAGTTATTTTACATCGATTGTGAAACAAGCTTTTTCAGCTTATATTAATCATGCTCGATGTTTGGTTCCTAGAGACTTAACAACAAGTACTCGCGCCGTTTGTGTGGAAAATTCTCAAAGGCACACCAGTTTATTGTGCAATATTAAGTATTTTAAGCGCAGCGTTTTGAAGTTTACTTGAACAATTTTCCTGTATAATGTTTCTTTGAATCGGTTTTTGTGAAGTTCGGTGCAAAACACTTTTAACATAAAACAAGGTCATACCGCTAATATGTGACCGTTAAGAATGCATTAGGAAAATCACCTTGTTCTACTTAAAGAATGTTCGTATAATCAGAAAGATGAAATGGTCCAAAAATGAAGAAATTGTGGCTTTTTGAACAGACTTGAAACACCACAACACAGCACTTCTAATTCTTTAAACGGTTGTTAATTGGAGACATGCTCAATCTCAAAACCTGAAGTTCAACTATTTGTTATCGAATTTAACTAAACATTCGCCAAATTTCAATATTTCTAGACATTATTACGAACTTTGTCTTATTGTAAAATCATAGCCTCACGACATAAACTGATTAATTCCTTGAAATATTTGTCTAATTCGCCGGTTTTCTTAGGAATTATTTCAATCCAACCAGTCTGGCTACTGACTAATCACAAATGTCTGCGAGTAAAATGTTTCTCTTTCGAAAACATATGCTGATCGATTTTCATGACGCCAAACATCCGCCATCATGAAATATACGACCTGCGTCACGACACTCTGTAGTCCCGACGCATGAGCCGTCCCGCGAGAAAACCAACATTGTGGTCTTTGCGTAAGTATCGACCCGGATCAGCTTAAGCATGTCACGCAGGCTTATCCGGATATACACTTTTCGTCTCTTGTGTTTTTCTGTTTCAGAAATCATTCCTCTATCCCCCTGAGGCGGAATGTGTCGGTCTGGATCAGTCTGCGCGAACAGCGCAGGCTGATCTGGTCTTTACATTTCGCAGATGTCATGATATTGATTTTCTCGCGGGACGGCTCAAATTACTTAATAACTGATGTTCATGAAATATGTAGGAATGCAGTTGTATTTATAGCTGATCAACATGAAGAATATCTTACATTGATAACATTATGTAAATAATAAATGTTATCTTTTGTTCGATATATACGTTATGTTGGGTCTTTTGTTCAGCTTTGTCAAAAACGAATTAAAGAAATAATATTGTAAGTCATTTTTTACCAATTACATTCACATGTACTTCGACACATCTGTAACAGATATCTTTTCAAAACATTTTGGAGAAAAGAGCTTTTCCTCCTTTTCTCACACTCTATTCAGCATATGCGTCAAATGCGTCTATACAAGGGACAGGATTAAACGGGATATGATAATCCAAAATACAATTCATGCTAAATGTTGCTGAGAAGGTTTGCTTCCTTTAAACGAAAATGTTTTACTTTTCTAAATTTAGTTGCTTGTTTCAGTGGAATAGAACACAAAACATCCGTTTATAGTAAATAACCCGTGTACACTTGCCCACTCATATCGTAACGTAGTTTTAATGTAATGCGACCATCAGACATATATGATGCGACTGCTCCATAAATGCATGATAAGCCAAAATGTAATTAGTAGCATCAGCGATAAAACAGTCATAAAAATTGGCCTTTGAAGTGCCCAGGGCCAAATACTACTAAAACAATAAAACTCACATACAGATTAACACTTTTCCTTTGGAGGCCATCTTGAAATTCCAAGATCGGTGAGAAGGTAATTGATTTTGCAAAACTATTTCTCAATCGATGTAAAAACAGAATTATATGCAATGAGTTCGCCATATGAGCTATCTCAAAGATGTTCTCATTTAGTCCTATTTTGTAATATACGGGTTATTTGAAACAGCTCTGACAGAAAAGTGTTAAATTAAACAAGGTCTCTACTGACTGTTGATTGGTAGATTATAATGGTTCTTATCGTGCACACAGATCATAGTGCGGCATACAGCAGGAACCCCACGTTCGAGTTGTTGAGACTAGAAAGATTCTCATCAGTATACTCAGCCGTATAGTCTGCTATAAGTTTCTTTGAATACTTTAGGGTACCAATATAGCCGAACAATGTTTTTTCTCTGAATGGTCATATAACTAAAAGTCTCTGAATGTCGATTTTCTTGTGACGCGGGTTAATTGTATAGTTGAGGGTCAGTACAAAGCAATAACTAGTGAGTAATACTGACTAATGGTCTACAGATAATTATAAACATTTTACTCTTATCATTTTCATTGTCCATAAAAGGCTTTAAACCAAATTATATCAGAATGCAATCCAAAACAGCAAACTTATGTGTCGTTGATTATTAGATTCGGGTTTCATGTCGCTCTCAGTTACACCATGATGACAGTACGCTGATCCAAATCACCTTGGTAACTACCCAGTACTAGGGTGGGGAAATGTGCCTTGTCCAACAGCTTCAGATGTATGTTGAGCGGAAATAGAAAACAATGTACTGGTGATAGTCACGACGTTCTCCATTGATCATTGAAGGACAGGACGTTATTTGAAATGTGTCTAGAACAATGTACTGGTGATAGTCACGACGTTCTCCATTGATCATTGAAGGACAGGACGTTATTTGTAATGTGTCTAGAACAATGTACTGGTGATAGTCACGACGTTCTCCATTGATCATTGAAGGACAGGACGTTATTTGTACTGTGTCTAGAATAATGTACTCTACGTTTGGAACAACTCTAAAGGTTTTGTTGAATGTCCGTCCACTTAGACTCATTTGAAACGATTTTATAGATTTTGTAGATGTATCTATTTCCGGTCACAACAGCTGGTCACATTTGAAATTATGCGATAAACGCTTTTCCATGATAATGAACAAATTGTTCGCTTAAAATGGAACCCGTTCTGACCGGTTATAAAGACTATAAACACAATGTTCCTATATTACTGAACTTAATTTTATATTTGTGTAAACATTTGTAAATATGTAAAATTATATTGAACAATTCTCTCACAGTTGCTGTATTGAGTTTGTGAAGTTCTGGTGGAGTGTATTAACCCTCGATGTGGTATTCGTTTAAGTGTGGCTTATATATATGAATAATAAAAGAGAACTTGCATTTAGTATGCAAACAGAAATAAGCTTAGACTGCTTTTGAAAACAAGAAAAGGTTCGTTGTGTAATTTACAACTAACCGTATTCCGATACTCCAACATATTTTCACTTTTGAAGGCATTATCGCATAAGGAAAATGTGCTGCTGATAGGTCAGTTCTCCATTTGAGCACTTCTCCCTTTGAGCCAGTTCTCTATTTGAGCCAGTTTTCTATTTGAGCCAGTTCTCCATTTGGGCCAGTTCTCCATTGTTTCTAAACTTGTCTGCTGCAGATTATTTAAATGTGGGAGAGGGTTAATGTTACCATCCATGATAAACACATGTTTTGACATTCAAATGTAATTAGGAATTTTTGCCAACAAAGAATGCTTAGCCCATCATGGATTGGAAATGCAGACACCTTCATTATTTTAATCAATTAGCTAAAAGGCTTATTTACTGTTCTCGTCTCTTGGCTTACTATGTGTATTGTTTTAATCCTATCCTTTCTACTAGTGCCGTGCTAATCCTGGGAGTATTTTAGAGACACTTTAAACCAACGTCAATGGTTATGTTAAATTGTGTACTGCAATTACTCTGTATCAAAGACCTTCTAGTTCACTATTGGTTTTACAATTCGGGTCAATTGATATAAATATACTTTCGACTAGTACTTTCGTTTCTAGTTCAAGGGCTTGGATAAATAACTCGAGTAAAGTGATGGCGACATTTTGTGGCAATTAAATTGGCTCCTCAAGATTGAATTGGGTTGGAGAAACCATGATGTCACGAGATCTGTAATTCCTGTACACAGACCCTTCAGACGGGAGTAATCCCTAGTCACGAACTGTCTATGGAGTGAAACAGGTTGTTCACCGTCCGGAACATGTTGTTTACTGTCAAACCCGTCCCTGAAGGACTCCATTACTATTCCACTATGTGTAGCTTCTCAGTGCCAGATGATTAATTATTCCGTATGTGAGTATTTTTGTACTTTATAACGTGGTATACATATTTGGTGAATTTGATTCAAATTCAACACATGTCGATTTGAACAGTTAGCAGATTTGCAAGCATGCGTATCGCCAGGGCTTTTATTGTTTTTCTATTGTTTTTTTTATGTTTTTTATGTTACTGACAATACTGTTTTACCTTCTGTGAGTATAGTGACAATATATATTTCAACCATTGACAACATACATTCACTATGCAGTAGGACGTTTTGACTGAATATATAGGCAACACAAGACATTCCTCTCAAAGAACAGTAGGCTATGCATTTTAAACAGAGTTCTAAGCATTGTGGATTAAGGAGATATTTCTCATTCTTAGCAATTTATCCTTGAATCACAGAATATTTAAACCGTCGGTTGCAGATGCATAAACATGATATGTTTATATACCTCTTCAATGCTCATACTTGGACAGGAGAATGCCCCGCGCTACGAACTGTCAGAATACGGTGATACAGTAACGTTTGACCGAGTGATAAAGTAACGTTTGACCGAGTGATACAGTAACGTTTGACCGAGTGATACAGTAACATTTGTACCTGGAGAATTGTCCTGCATATATAATTAAGCTTGTGCAACATGGAGAGGCCTGTGTTTTATTAACTCATCTGAAACACTGCAGACTGTTTGCAGTAACCGAATGTCATGTGTTATATAACCATGGAGTTACGATCGCGTCATAATGAGACTGCATTGTGTCCGTTTTTATATGAAAGGTGCACCCACATTGATGAAAGATTGTTCCACATGTAAACTGACTTTGATGCATTGGCAACAGGCGACGTTTGCAATAAATTGCTAATGGGCAATTCTCCATTGGCTACGATGTTATTGTTGTTGTTGTTGGTTTAAGCTCTGTGATCAATAATTACAATTTCGTTTATCACAATTTTCAATAATTTGTCTGAATGTTTTCAAAACCGTCTTCAGTAGAATTGGAGTATGTTGGAGAGGGTTAACTTAAAACCTCTTACATAACATAGTACGAATGAAACCGATATGATACCAGACTGTGTGATAATGTACAGTAGTCCACGATGTCTCTCTGTCCGTTATTACCAATCTCCACCTTTACTATCCAAACACATTACAGTAGTCCACGATGTATCTCTGTCTGTTATTGTCGATGAGTGGACAGATACCAATCTCCACCTTTACGAAAACACCGTTTGCGCGTCAGTATAATAGTGATAATAGCCTAGTTATTGGGGACAAGTTACCTATAGGATAACATGAATAATTACCTGGTTCTGGTGTTGGCTCGTTCAAGTTGATACTACGTACACATTAAATAACAATTATAACATAAGGTTAAATCATTTTGATTGAAAAAGAAATATTCTCATGCTGACACCTTTTTTTAAATTTTGTTGTTAAGATGTCTGCTGCAGATGTGTCAAAAAGATCAACTATATGTATGTTTCAGAGGCATACAACGCGGCTCCATCGACCGAATTAGAGTTAATTAGAAACAGGCTCACCATGACGATAAATTGATACCGACTACAAATGATAAGTATTCATTCAATATCACACAACTAGTTACAGAAATCACAAAACATATAAAACAATTACTGCGGAATCTCGTTATTTCAGCGAGGAGGGTTTTCATGGTACCATTTGCAACGCTCTCTCATTAGTTTATATATATTCGTATACCGCTTCAGGCAAAAAGGCGTCACGTTGATCTGTTTACCGATGAAATCTCTGCACGGTCTATCTTTGCAATAGGTAAGAAGGTACTATGTATTCGGAGACCTCTGTCGCCTGACCGCCCCTTGCATGCAGCACTCGAGAAAATGCGTATCGGGAAGTAAAACAAAAGCGTCGATGAACATAGAACGAGACTTCACATAGAACGAGGAATACTGACACCATCTTAATGTAATACTAGAGTTTTATATAACTCTATATAGCAGACTTCACATAGAACGAGGAATAATGACATCATCTTAACCCTTTCCCTCATACGACAATTCTGCGGCAGACGACTTTGAACATATTTTGTAAAAAACTTGAAAATCTCTATAATTGAATGGTTAACCTATGACGAAAAGTGGAAAACATTGTGGCAAAAGGAGAAACTGCACGTTTTGTGCAATTTCTTCTTTTGTCACTTTGTTTTCAAAAAGCCGTCTGCTGGAGAGGCGTCAGAAAGCATCTATATAAGGGAAAGGGTTAAATGAAATCAACGATGTGTTGTTTCGCATTAATTTTGATTTTACAATGGGGAATATCAACTTTCATGGAGGCGCATCCAACCTACTGCGACGTTCCTTATCCCGCTCCAACATTTGCAGCGGCCATTTGTTAAAACTTCTAGGCAACATCTATGATATATCTATAAACATTGATTAATAATAATTAGTATACAATTAAAAACATTGTGGAAAAGGTAGAAATTGCTCATTATCAGCAATTTCTCCTGCCACAATATTTCAAAAAGTTATCTGCCATGGAATGCGTCCGTATGTGGGGGAAGATGTTAACGGAAGCATTTTATTGCAATTAGCTATAAACTCATTAACACCATTGTTTCGAGTGAAGTAGGTTTGAATTTAAATTTCAAATTTGTGATGACTTATAGACCGACATGAAGTGCGCGCGACAAGACTGACAGACAGGATCATCATTGACCTCTTTAGGCACCATGGACCCCCAGTCACTAATCATTCTGAATGTTTCTATTCTGTCGTCGCGTCCAGCAAAACGTGCTCGTCCCTTTCCCTCGTAAAGACGGTACCTGAACAAATTGGGGCAAAAGAAGAAACTGCTTATAAAGAACAATGTCTCCTTTTGCCTCAATGTTTTTAATTATGATTCAATAATAATACTTTCGTTTGTAGATATATCCGATATCTTTGTCTGGAAGTTTTGAATGTCGTCTGCGGGAGATTTAGGAAATGGTGAATGGCGTCTCCGTTGTGGTACCGCTTAAAAGTGCATGCGCGTAATTCAACATATCTACTCTTGTCGAATGTTGGCAGAAGATGCACCAATATATGTTTTACTAAGTAGGGGTATACCCTGAACCATATCGTGAGACTGCGTGTTAAGAGACTCACTTGAGTTTTCACCCAACGCAAATGGTACAAGACCCAATTGTCATATGGAACAACGGTGCATACCCATTTGAACCGCTCCTGCGAAATGGTGTTTTAGGTGTCACGTGGAGAGATATATTTTCCAAATAGACGGACAGTGTATACTTTGGTGGGACTGTGCGGGTGCATACGCTCACCTGAGTCTTCACAGTACGCATGTGGATGCAACAAGACCAAATGTCGTGAGACAGGGATCATTTACAGTCAAATTTGATATAATCGTGACCGTTTGCTGTCACATGAATATGCATGGGCGGATTATCAGTAGGTCTACATTTGCATATAGTTCTGACAGGAGATGGACCAGGAGCTTTAGTACACATACAGTGTATACTGCAGTGTGACACTGTGCGTGTGCATGAACTCACGCAATTCCTGTCAAAGGACATGTTGAATACATTTACTTTGAAAACTACAGAGAACGAATGATTTACGTCAAGGAACTTACAACGCTAACAAGATTCAGAATAAGCAGATTGTTTAAGAAACACTATTTTGTATCAAGCAATTTCCTTTTATTATCCGTCACAAGAGTCAACAACATTGTGGCCTCTGTGCATCGACCCAGATAAGTCCGCGAAGGCTAATCAAGGCCGACATATTGAGTCCAAGGGCTATAGAGGTATAGAGTAAGGATTCCTGAAACAGAACATTAACAGGAAGCAAAATGTGTATGTCCGGGTTAGCCTGCGCGGCATGCTTAGGCTGATCCGGGTAGATACTTTGCGCAGAGTTCACAATGTTAGGCCGAGCCCCGGTAGCTCAGTCGGTAGCGACGCGGGATGTCAATTCAGGGGTTGTGAGTTATAAT
>JAUELF010041646.1:0-17125 GCA_031471495.1 Clinocardium nuttallii
GCAAAGATGATCATCAATACTCCCGATGGTTAAATTGCTCTCCTTGCAACATACATTTTCGTCTGGTAACGGCATTACGATGCAGTTAAAGCATGAACAAAACTCCTCCTTAGAACTCGGGACTTGTGCGATCTCCACTTCTTGATACGCATTATTCCTTTCCATTTCCAAAAGTTCGATGTCTGAATACTCTGGTTCAAAATTATATGCGATAATCTCGTCTAATTCGTACTCCATAATTATAAGATAAGATGGCGATCTGAAAATTTTCTAATCCGTATAGTGAAAACCGGAAGAGAGCCTGTGACGTCACAGCAAGCTATAAATAAACAAATATGGCGGCGCCCATAGCGGATCGACACGATGTGAAAACACAAACTTTAAAAGCATATATCTTGGCAGTTAAAGCATATAAAACAAAATTAATTACCTCAAAATGATGCATTACTGTAGGACTATTAGAGGATATAGTTTAGACTCAGCCAAGCGTATTCCTTTAAGCATGATTAGACTTTTTCGTCAGGTTCGACAATCCATGTATGGTGAGGGAAAAATTAATAGGCGGAAGGAGCATTCAGTTCAGGCAGTTGCATCCGTGGATGGGCCTGACCCATTCGTGTGTGCTTCTGTCCCGTCTGAAAATACCCTGGAGCTATTAACCCAATCCATACTGAACATTGAAAAAGGAATACAATATTTGCTGGAAAGGAACAAATCAAATATGAACAAACGAGGCTATGCTACGTTTGTGAGGAGCCAGGTCACTTCATCAGAGATTGTATCAAAAGGACGAAATCTTTAAACGACAAAGGGCTAAAGAAGTAGACCTTTCAGCAGCCCACAGGAGAGCAAATGGTATGTTCATAGGCAGTAAGACCAAATATTTGCCCGTAGTAAAATCTCAGGAAAGTTTAGTCAGTCACAAAAGAACACCACTGATCTACTCAAGAATGAGATTACTGTTTGCCATTTATGGTCATCTTCTTCACATTGCATTATTGTAGTTCTGGGTAACATCAATCTTCGGGCAGTAGTTGATACAGCCGCTGAAGTGACAATTATCTATAATAGGGTGTATCAATCTCTGAACCGAAAACCATACACAATTAAAAACATCACTCTCAAAGCAGCTGGTCGTGATATGTCTATGCCTGTGTTTATCATGGATCAGTCTGTATTAAAAATAGGCACAACAAATTATAAGGAATACATTTATGTAGCCCTCATTGAACAGGATTTGCTTTTGGGTGCAGATTTCCTGAATAAACATAAAGCCGTACTTTTTATGGGGGAGGGGAAGATGGTCATAGATGGGTTGAATGTAAGAATGAAATGGTTGGGGAAATAGACGTGGATACCCCAAATGTGGCAAGCCTAAAAGTTCTCAAAACAACTGTTGTGCCACCAAAATATGTTGTCCTTGTAGAATGCGAGTTGAACAACATTTTAGATCAGGATTATTTCATAGAACAAGTAGTAAGTCTGGAGCTCATGCTACCAAGAATACTGTGTTGTGGCAGTTCCATACCATGGATCAGTGTGATGAATGTCTCGTCAATTTGCGTCTGCTGGAACGAGGTGTGGAAGTTGCGACAGCACATACTGTATTGGCAATCTTAGATGAGCCCAGCACTTAGGTTAAGTATGTATCTTCAGTTTCCGTTCAGAGCGAATCACAATTACCTGAACATTTGGTAGATTTGTATCAAAGATCCTGTAATTTATTGTCCGAAACAGATGCTACGGTGTTGTTGAATCTATTGGAATACCAAGACATGTTCGCACAACACGAATTTGATCTTGGAAGTTTCAATGATTTACAACATTGTATAGATACCGGTGATGCAAAACCAGTCAGACTAGGTATAAGAAGATCCCCTGCACATTTTGTAGAAAAAAAGAGATATATCTGAAGAAGATGTTACAATCTGGTGTCGTAAAAGAATCCAATTCCGACTGGGCAGCAGCTCCAGTTCTAATAAGAAAGAGGGATGACTGAGTGCGATGGTGCATTGCTTACAGAAAATTGAATGATGCCACTGTCAAGGATTTATGCCCACTCCCTCTGGTAGACGATTGCTTGTTCATTCTAGCTGGTAAGACCTGGTTCTCAAAGCTCGACGCAAATGCCGCCTACTGACAGGTGGGAATAAAAGAAGAAGATCGCAAGAAGACCGCCTTTCATACTAAATATGGCTTATTTAAACATGCTAAGAAGGGTTTTGGTCTTTGTAATGCTCAGACAACTTTCTCAAGAGTCATGAATCTTGTCCTGGGAGGTCCGAACTGCAAAACCGTTCTTGCCTTTTAAACCGATATTCTGATTACGGGACGATCCTTTTATGAGCATATAAATAACATCAGGGAAACTTTCGGACTTTTCAGAAAATACGGTCTCCGCCTCAAACCCAAGAAATGCCTATTATTTCAAAAGGAGTTTGAAACTTTAGGTAGAACAGTAACAGGCGAGTCGTTAGCTATTTCATCGAACGACACCAATGTTGTTCATGAATGGCCGACACCCAAATGTTCCAAAGATGTCGCGAAATTTATGGGCCTTGCCAATTATCACCGACGTTTTGTGAGGCAGTTTGCTGATATCGCTGCCCCAATGTATGGCGTGATTTGTAAGAAGACTAAATTACAATGGAGTGAAGAACAAGAGATATCATTCTGCAAGCTAAATCAGACGCTAACCACTCCACCTGTTATGGCCTTGCCAAATTGTCGGGACTCTTTCACTTTAGATACAGATGCGTCCGACTTGGTAATTGGTGCAGAATTGATACAAGTGCAGAATGGTGAAGAGAAAGTCATCACCTATGGAAGTTATGCCCTTACAAAAGAACAGGGACGGTATTGCGCTACACGAAAGGAACTTCTAGCGGTAGTACGCTTTACCGGCAGTTTTTGTATTACCTGCTCGGAAGGCCTTTTGAGGTACATACAGACCATTTAAGTTTGACCTGGCTAATAGGATTTAAAGAACCATAGGGGCAGTTAGCAAGATGGCTGGAAGAATTATCACAGTACAATATGATTCTTAGATACCGACATGGAAAGGTGCATGGGAATGTCGACGCATTATCAAGAAAGCCGATGGCAGAGATATGCTTGCACTATTCAAGACATGTAAAGATTGAAGAATAATAGAGTGGATACTCAGTGGGCCAGTTTTTCGCGAGAAGTAGATGAGGCGATTCCATTGGCCGCTCCTTCGGCATGGCCGTTCAAGGGAGGCTTGGGTTTGGATCAGCATTATCCATTTGGGGTCAAAACGACTTGTCGAGTAGCTGATGTCCTTTATACATTTAAAACCCGTTAGACGGATTACATGATGACCTCAGCCGTTGTGGGATAACGAGAGGAGCCGGCGCGTGGGGTGCGCTGAGTGTCCTGGGACATGGAGATTAAGTCCAATGGTCGATCATGTCCTACTAGTAAAAGGGAAAACGGAGATTCGAAACAAAGTAGTTACTGCTGTATGTTAGGTAACAGTAGCCAATGAAATAAAGAATATCTGTTCTTTAGCGTTAGAGTATCCGGG
Source organism: Clinocardium nuttallii (assembly GCA_031471495.1). NCBI lineage: Eukaryota > Metazoa > Mollusca > Bivalvia > Cardiida > Cardiidae > Clinocardium > Clinocardium nuttallii. The sequence goes on from JAUELF010041646.1 coordinate 3,548, forward strand.
GGGAAATCGGGGAAGACAGTAAGAGTACATCTTAGGTTGAGATTAGACAGGTTGGTACCAATGTGTCTATCTTATTGGGGAAGGAACGAAATAGTTATGGAAGGAAATGGATAAGCCTGGTATTTTTCAAGTTTATTGTAATAGAGATTCTGATACTTCGAACAGCCACCGCGAATGCTCAACGCATCTACTAGTATCTCGTGGGTTGGTGGTCATGGGGACCCGTGTTATTATGACGGGATGACCATGACTAGTAACCATTTGTTCCAGACAGGACAGCATTCCTAAGAAGGATTCTGAAAGAGTTTACAATGATGATACAACGACAAATCATGGTACTAGTACAACAACCCGAAATGGTACTGGTACAACAACCATTTATGACACTGGTACAACGACCAAGCATGGTACTGGTACAGCAACCAATTATGACACTGGTACAACGACCAAGCATGGTACTGGTACAACAATATGTAATGGTACTGTTTGTCATGGTATTGGCACAACTGTTCGTCATGGTATTGGTACAACATTTCGTCATGGTATTGGCACAACTGTTCGTCATGGTATTGGTACAACTGTTCGTCATGGTGTTGGTACAACTACCCGTTTTGGTGCAATATCTGGCTCAGATGCATCCTCCCGGGTTGGGTCTAATGATAGAACCGGGGGAGTGTACTGAAAGTTAGATAACTGTCCTTGTGTGGCATTGCATTCAATTGGGTTGTTTTCACTGTTGCATGATGGGTATTTTCCTGACGTCATTACTGTAACCCGAAGAATCATTTTCCTTGATACCGTACTTGTACCGGACCAGTCGTGTTTTCCTAGGATCACCAACAGCGCATTATAAGGCTCGAATACCAGACAACAACTGAACGTTTAACCGACAACCGATATATTAACAACCCCATTTGAAGTATACTGAGAATATTACAGCCTCACATCTACTACTGACCGGTGAGTGATACTTTATTTAGCGCTAAGTAACACTTAAACACTCAAAAACATGTTTCATCATTTTTGTTTCCCTAATATTTTATAAAACATGACCGATGGAATGTATTAAAGTACATGACTAAGCTGACATAACTAGTGTCCTTGCTGAATAAAATACTTGTTAAGAAATTAAATCTTTTAGCATTTTTATCTAGAAATACGGAAATGTTGAAATATGCTTTAAGTTGGGGTTTTAAATACTACTTTGCACTTAGTAATGTTGGTGGAATCGGACCGTGTGTTTGCTTAGACAGGAGAGTATACCTCAATCAAAATGCATTTACTATTTAATATGTAACAATGCGTTTAAACTTTAATTCGTCAATATGTATATATAACTTTTTTTATTTAAAAGTGTTTGGTATTTTGTCCGTATCTGTTAGTGAACATTAGGGTATGCGGAAAACCAGTCTTTGACCAAGCTCGATTATGTGCAAAATTACGAGAACCATTTTTGAAGAGTTAATCATGTCTTACATAATACATAATCCCCATGATATTATTATTTCATAGCCAAGAGGTTATGGGTGTCCTACCTAGGATTTGAAGAAAGTTGGAAATTTGAAATTTGAAAGTTTAAACTTGTTCATTTGCATCGAAATAAAGAATGAGTTTATGGTATTCTTTGGCCTGAAAACCGCAAGATCCAGGCAGGATTCGGAAACAACATTTAAGCCGGTCCTGCGAGAAAACTAACATGATTGAATCTGCGTTAAGTATCGACCCTAATCAGCCTTCGCATACCGCATAGTTTTACCCTGATAGACACTTTTCACCTTATGTGGATTTTCTGTATCGCAGTATCCATCTGAGACGGAAAGTTTCCGCGCGGAGGTTCTATACACTACGCAGCGACTATACTATTGGCAGGTTTTCTCGCAGGACGGCTCATTTCGGTCTTTATAAAGATGAAAGGGTTTAACTGTTGAATCTCGTTTGAATACTTTTTAATAATTCAATACATTTAACAGGTTACAGTTCTTTTCTCTTTAAACGATATTGAGTGTCCTACCTGTAGGGATTGCTGACAGTTTGATATTTGAAGGTTGAAACGTGTTCATTGGCATCGAAATAAAGAATGAGTGTATGTTATTCTTAGGACTGAAAATCGCAAGATCCAGGCAGGATTCGGAAACAACATTTGAACCGTCCCGCCAGAAAACCAACATGGTGGAATCTGCGTAAAGTATCGACCAGGTTCAGTCTTCGCATGCCGCGCAGGTTTACCCGGATGTACACATTTCGCTTCCTGTCGATTTTCTGTTGCAGGAATCATTACTCTTTATCTCCTTCCCCCTGAGACGGGATGTGTCAGCCCGGATCAGTCTGCGCGGACAGCAATGGCTGATATGGGTCGATACATTACGCCGCAGAGCCACGCTGTTGGCTTTCTCGTCCCAAACGAACAATTTATGGTATACATGTATGAATACGGTTATAGTAGTATCAGATTAATAACATCTTCACTGATAAAACTGATAAAAGATGAAATCGGTCATTGTTTACAGGGACGTTATTTTCATTTTCACAGACTGACAGCAGGTGATTATGAAAACATCTCTTCAGATATCAGGAATAGTGTTTAAAATAAAACATACAATAGTTGAACAAAGTTTGAAAACATTATAAGAAAAGGAGGAAAATTGCTCATTACGAATTTCTATTTTTATTTTCCCATTATGTTTTTCAAAATGTGTCAGCTGCAGCTGCGTCAAAATGGGTCTTCATGTGGAAAATGGTTAACTTAGGTATACACTATCAGAGACGCGATATCCGTACAATCATTTCCCACATACTACATATTTGCAGCAGAGAGCTTTAAAAGAGACATACATGCATACGGAAAATCTGTATCCGTGAAAGTATCATAATTAAATTGAAAACATTGTGGCAAATGGGGAAATTGTTCATTATAAGCACTATCTCTTTTTGCCGCAATTTGCTGTAGAAGCATCAGAAATTATGTTTTAATGAAATTATCATAGTTAAATAAATATGAATGATTGTGGTAAAAGGGGACATTTGCTCGTTATTATGAGCAAATTCTTCTTTTTCTTCAATATTATAAAAACCCGTCTTCTGCAGAGACGTCAGTAAGCGTCTGTTTGTTGAAAAAGGTAACGTTAGCCGTTTATGCCTCTTTATCAGTTGCGTTTTTAAAGTTTAACAAAATGTCTACTGGTTGTTTGATTAATTTATTGATTGATTAATGAATTGATTGATTGAAGTTAAACACTATTTTAACAGTATTTCGGTTATGTCAACCCACCGAACCTGATTTTCGTTCTGTTTATCTCGCACCAGTTGTGTCTGGAATAACTGTTGTGTAGAGAACTGGTGTGAGATAGCCGCCGTTAACTGGTCGCCGTGATTTTACTGAAAAGCTCGCCGTCAGATTGCTTCCAATGCTGTTTGAAGAATGTAAATCAAGTCGTCTCTTTTAGATTGGGAATGTTATTTTAACGTAGGTATTCGTTTTACTACATTAAACTAGGGTAAAACTTGATTAATAGTAAATGTAAACAATGGTTAGATAAGAGGTGAATACATTTGTATCTATCTCAGTTAAATTGATAAGACTACTTATACTTAAGGGATTATCTTCTGAGTTGTACAGTCCGTTATTTTGTTGTCAGTGTATGACACGTGATTTTATTATCCTTAAGCTATACATTGGAATACTTTGTATAATATGTCTTCCTAAGGGAAGAAAGTCAGTAAACACTATATATGATAACAACTCTTTATTTAACGAATTTTCGACCACTTGGTCTTTATCAAGATTAAAATTATTCAACGGATATCTAAGTGCAGTCCATCTTTGTTTTACAACTTAATCTTTTCGAAACAAAGATGAACTGCAATGTAAACAGAACAATTACAATTGTAATAAGATCAAATAGTATTGTTATAAGGCAGCAGAACATTAAGCGATTTTCCCGAAGAAGTGAACGTCACACAAATAGTGTATAATGTGATTTTGCAGATAGTTTGCTTGCAGATATATAAAACGATAACAAAATGGGAATTAATCAATCTTTACATGAGACACACGAAATATTACAACGTAGTTATGCTGCAACACTGTTTTCACGCAAAGCTCAACAGAAAAAGAAAGATGAAGTTGAGGTTGAACAGTTTGCCGACAAATCATGCCAGATGATGCAACGGGAACTAGACGCGGATAAGGTTAGATTCAACGATATAACAATACCACGAAAAGCTGAATCAAATGACGCTAAATGTGAATCCTGCAGCGATTATAACAGCATAGCTGATTATATGTGCTTTAAATGCGAGGAATATTTATGCATAATGTGTGAGAAAAGTCATGGACGTTGGTGTAGTGATTTTGATACTACAAAATGGGTAAAAGCTGATTTTCTGGATCTAATTAAAGAGGAGGGAAGGCGAGAGAAGATAATGCAGACAAATATTTCATTGTGCAATCAGATAAACATAAAGCATGACTTAGACCAGATGGATTGTAGTGTTACTGGCTTGTCTGGTATTGGAGATAACGGTTGGGTCATATGCGACTCATTTAATTTTTGTATCAAACTATTTGATGTGAACTCGACAAAAATACGCCGCTATATAAAATTCAGTTCTTTACCATTCGATGTAACGGAACTTAGTCAAACGTCTACTGCACCTGAAAAAAATACAGTTAAAGTTACTGAATGGAGTCAGCAATATTTAGTGGCTGTAACATTTCCAAGGAAACAACAGATAATGGTTCTCAATGTCAAACAGAATATGACATTAAGACACAAAATCATTAAAATAGACAAGCCTTGCTATCGAATAGATAGTTGCGAGAACAAGATCTTTACACTCTGTGATGAGAAACCGTCTTCTTTAGATTTTAAGTACTCTGTATATATGCTTTCTGAGGACGGGGACATTTTAAAAATCATCAAAACTAAAATCAGTTCACATAATCCATATTTTGCTGTTGATGCCAATAGAATCTTTTTGACTGATTACTCGAACTTTAAAGTTAAATGTTTAGACTTTGAGGGTAATCTTTTGTTAAAAGGCAACATTAAATGGTCAAATCCACAAGGGATATGTATTGGTGAAGAGGGCAAAGTCTATTATTGTTCAGGTAGTCAAATTTGGACAATCAACTATGATTCATCTCTTAGACGCATTGTGAGAAAATGTTTAATGTCTTCACTTGACGTCGCTAACGGTGGCGTTCTTTGTTTCCATAGTGACAAGCTGTATGTTGGCAGTTCAGGGGATTCTTTACTAGACAATTGTATAAGGGTTGTCCGACTCGTTTAGCCCTTTCCCGCATACAACACATTCATTTGCAGCAGACGACTATGAAACCATCTAGGCAAAAATAGGAAAGATATTTATAGAATAACGTTTTATTTCTTAAAAAGGTATTAGAAACATGTTGGTAAAAGTGCTCATCATGAAAACCATCCATAGATGAACGTTTTATTCCTGAAAAGAGTTGAAAACATTTTAGAAAAAGGGAAAATGGTTAAGTACGTAAGGCTGTAAAAATGTAAATGCTTCAAATGCGTAATTACATTTATAATATTCATAAAGAAATGGCTTCAATAAATGTCACACGCAAACACAGCGCAAACACATAACCAAACGTAGTAACGTGACGTCAATTAATTGTGATACACCCAACTCAAAATGTTGTCGTGTGATGTCCATTAAATGTGATGCACCCCACTCAAAATGATGTGTGATGTCCTTTACGTCTCAGCGTAAAACGTGTTATTTCTGTAAGACTTTAACAATGGTAGTAATTGCTGCCCTCCTTGGCAATTAGGATTGCGGGGTTAGCAAAATGAAATGTCTGATGTCAGGATAAATGGACCAGTAGAACTGGTTAGTTACAAAGGAAACGCCGTGATAAAACTTAAAACATGTTGAAAGCGGCGTAAAATAAAAATAAACAATATATCAATTGGAAACCTTTGCATTATTTTGTATAAGTTGTATTGTTTCTGTCTACAGCATATTAATAGCTATACACCAAAGACAAACGTATGTTGCATTTGCGATAGGCGGCTTTAAATTGTCTACTCAGAGCGTCAGGAAAATTTATATCTCTCTAAACCTTCGGTCTAGCGACGACATATACGTTTTCTCACGCTACTCGTAGTACAATACAAAACACGGTGTCGCTACTTTGACAATCTCTTTTTCTAAAAGCAAATACCGACCAAGAACGTCGTAATAAAGCGAATTTAAAATGGGTTTATAACGCGAACAAATGGACTTTTGACTTTTAACTTAAAAAAATAATTTACACAGAGATACAATATGTCTAATACCAATACTTGATTACCAAAGGTAATGTTTACCATATCCTATCACAAAGAACAGTATAGTATGTGCTAGCCCTAGCAACGAATAAAAAAACCCAGGGGGTTTTCAACACTCGCCGATCAATTGACGTTTTAGGAGATTCTATACCCACCCACCCCGTGTATCAACAGATTATAGTAGTTATGAGTGAACATCCAGGGGACTAGATAAGGAAGAGTGAACTGGGATCCCATCAATCTCTCTTTTATGACTCCAATGAATCCATTGATGTGGGTACTCAAAAGAATCGTCTCACAGACATGGGATTTGAGGGTCAAATAAGTACTCGGGGATGTGAAATACTCTTCTTATTTGAAGTTATGCCAGTTATCACAGAAACTCGCATATGTAGTCAATTGATGACTTAGATACAGATATTTATGATATGTATAAACTTGCTACCATAGGAAATGGAATCTGACACGTTTCAATGTCAGTCCTCAATGCAATTAGGTAACATTCAAATATATCACAAAGTGGGCTTGAATAATTTGAAAGAAAAAAGCCTACCTTTGACTCATGCTCCCATCATTTAGTAACCACCTCGGTGGTGTAGGGATTAGAGTTTCCACACCGAGAGCGGAAGCCATATCTCAATGCCGCTGTAGCAATTAAATATCAAACGATATTGTTCTGTTAGTCTTCAGTGCAATTAGATACCATTCAAATAGATCACATCGTGTCCTTAAATAGTTGGTAAGAAACAAAGCCTACTGTTGTGAATTAAGGGTTAAGGGTTTGTGTATTGTTAAATAATCGGATTGTGCAATGTTCTAACTTGCACAGATTATTCAATTTCTCTGTAATTGCAGACGACATGAAATGTGCTTCTGATAGTGGCCGGTACATCAACAACCCTTAACCCCTGATCGCGATAGTTATATGTTTTATGTAAATAGCTTAGTTTATATTGTTGAATTGTTATATATTTCTATCAACCTCAACAGGGCTATACCCAAAGTGTCTGCGTAGACCCCACACACTGTACTTTCAAAATGTCATTTGGAACAGTTGCAGTTCTAGTTTAAATGCCCTGGTTTGCTGGACAAGGATGTGGATAGGGCTTTGATATTGTAATGTCACCCTCGCCTTTTCACAGCTTTGTTACTTTTGTCATTTGCCTCTCTAATAGGTAGCAGTGATTTATGTTTAATTAACCGATATGCTACTCTCTTAGATGGGAGCTTTATGAGAATTTAAACTATTTTCATAATCTTTGTGAGATTTACAATTGAGGTGGAAAGTTGGCTAGGTCCTCTTGTGCTTACAGAAGAAGGTATTCCATATTATTTCTCTCCCTGCTTTGGCACCCTGCGGTGACCTTTAGCCTTCAAAGGGAATACGTACCCTTTCCTTCATGTGTGTGTTTTACTAACATGTGTTGACTACCTTGAAAGGTAATTCCTATCCACACATTCACACCTTCCTACTCACTTTCTTTGAGCTCACCAGTGCACGAAGTGCAAGGTGAGCTATTGTGATCACAGTGTGTCCTTCGTCCGTCGTCCGTCGTGCGTCGTCAACACTTGCCCTTGTTAACCTCTACAGGCTACATTTTTGCATCCAAACTTCATGAAAGTTGATCAGAACATTCATCTCCATCTAATTTCGGACAAACTGGGCCATATGAGGTCAAAAACTAGGTATCTAGGTACAATTGAAGGGAAATCTTGTAAACACTCTTGAGGACCCATTTTCAATTTGAGCATGTTGAAACGTTATCTGAATGTTTGTCTTGATAATAATTATGTAAGTCAGTTCAAACATGGAAAATCTTGTTGACACTCCAGAAGCCACACTGTTTACTTCAGCAATTTGAAATGTTGTCAGAATGTTTGTCCTAATAATATCTATGTCAAGTTCAAATATGGGTCATATTTGGTTAGAAACTTGGTCACTAGGCCAACTTGAAGGGAAATCTTGTTAACACTGTAGAAGCTGCATTCTTTGCTTCAACAGCTTGTAATTTAGTCAGAATGTTTATCTGAAATATCTAGGCCAAGTTCGAATATGGGTCATCTTAGGAAATATTGTTAACACTCTTGAGGACCTATTTTCAATTTGAGCATGTTGAAACAGTATCAGAATGTTTGTCTTGATGTAATGTAAGTCAGTTTGAACATGGGTCATGTTTTATTGTTCAAACTCCGGAGGCTGCATTTTAACTTTGAGCAAGTTGAAACTTTGTAAGAAGTTGTCTTGGTGATATCTAGTCCGTGTTGGTATATGGGTCATATCAGGTAAAGACATATAGGTCACTCGGCCAAGTGAAGGAAAATCTTGTTAACATTGAGGAGGTTGCATTCAGAATAATAGTCTTGATGCGTTTTGCATTGCAGTACATTGCATAATTCAGGTGATTGAACTAGGGCCTCGATGGCCCTCTTGTTATAACTAATAGTGTCAGTTACTCTGTGTCTCCGCTATCATGATGGGGTTAGTTAAAATAAACTGGTACCATTTGATGACATTAAATCATGTACCCTTTTAAAGAGATCTGTTTACAATCATTTGAATGCAGTCCTCTCTTGTGGTAAGCAGTACAGTTATGCAATTGTATAGATCTAAGATTCTGGCACCTAAACCTCTTACAATTACAGAACTAGTAAATATATTAGATCTTATTGCTATTGGCTAGCAGGGTAGCCCATTTATTGTGCGTGTCACATTTACATGTTCAATATGTTTTAATTGTTGATAAGCTTTATATATTGTTTGTACTTATGTATTAATAATTATTATAGTTTCCATAAAGAGGTACATTTATGTATTATCCCTATATAAGGAGAAGGGGCATTTTATATAAAGCATTCCCCTAAAACCTTAACCAATGTAAGTAAAATAGGAGGGGTTGGGCTCTTTTTAATGATAATTGGAAGCTGATTGCAAATATGTATTTAATCATCTAATAATTCGGACAATATAAGAAATAATAACCTTGGCTAGTTTTGACAATTCCTATTTGGAATTTTACTGTCCTGAAGGGGCGGGGCTAATAAGTCTATATTTCACTTTTGCATGATGACCACTGTCAAGTAATAGGACTATCCAATCAAATTATCTGTTCATTACTTTGTAACTAGCCAATTAAATGTGAGTCCTGGTCACTATAAAAGATAGTGCTCATCATAACTCTGGACTTTTTGCAGACGTTCACACAGCACTGTGTGCATAGTAACACTTCAGATATTAATTACTTTAGTTATTTCTGATAATTATTGTTGTATTTTGTACTTATGAAATGTCTAATTTAGGACTTATTTTTATTAATCATAGCTATCGCTGTGTTTTTCAATCTAATAATTAACTTTGTTATTTTGTTTTTGAACCTAATAATACTTGCAACTTTGGCATACCTTTACTCCTACGAAACACATTCGCCGTTTACTGTTCCGGACTGCAGCGTCATTTGTAGAATGTGATTCGAGCAGGATGTCTTGCTATAAAGTAAGTAGTTAGACTTGATATACATTCTGCAACTTACAGTTTTATATGTTTTTGAAATTATGGATTATTAATAATAATTATTCTTTAGTTTAAATTGTGTGTTTGTTATTCTTGAGGTCCTGGCTTCTTCCATTTTAGTTAAGCCAGTTGTGTCATCCTGATAATTCGTAAATCGGCTTTATTCTAACCCAATATCAAAGAACCCTGTAAACTCTGATCAGAAGAAGAATCAGAATCACAACACTACCTTTGACTCACGTTCCTTTCATTTAGTTTAAAGTAACCACATCGGTGGTGTAGGGATTAGAGTTTCCACACCGAGAGCGGAAGCCATATCTCAATGCCGCAGTAGAAATTAAATATCAACCGATATTATTTCTGTTAATCTTCAGTGCATCTAGGTACCATCACACATTTATACATTAAAGGATACAGCTTAACAACTTTAATTTGTCCTCGCCTTTCAGAAATAGTAATGTAATTGCACCTGTGGCTAGGATACACTCAATACGAATGACTGCCATAGTCTTATCCTTGCTTGAACCATAAGAGCACCTTTTAATGAGTTTGAATAATTGGAGTCGTGGTTTCTCTTCAGCTCCTGCAGGTGGGATGGTTCCATTTATACAACAATCAGAACTCTTGCATATGGTTTTATCATCGTTAAGCTTGACTTGATGTTATGTTAATGCACACACCAGATTAACTCTTTTGCTGCCAAATACTTTTTAATCCTTTCCCTCATATAGACGCTTTCTGAAGCCTCTGCAGCATACGGAATTTTGAAAACATAGTGACAAAAGAAGAAATTGCACAAAAAATGCAAGTTCTTCTTTTGCCACAATGTTTTCCTCTTTAAGTCATAGGTTATCCTTTTTGACAAATATGTTCAAAGTCGTCTTCTGCAGAATTGTCGTATGTGGGAAAGAGTTAAGTATTTCGGAAACAATGCAGATGCATGTGAGGCAGCTTTTACCGGAAATTAGCATTGTTAGCATCTTACATATAGTTATCAAACTTTTCTAAAAATCTTATTAAATAGAAAACGTACACGCCCTATTTCGACATTAAATTTTACCAACTTTTCCTGTTGTACGAACAATGGTCTGGTCCAATTTTAACATGGAAGATTGGATGTTGTAAACTTCGGCATTCAAGGAGATACTAAATTTAGGAAAATAACTATAGATTTATGAGTTGGAACCGAAGGAAGTTCCTACAACGACCTCTCGATAACTCGAACATGCGAACATTCGAATATATAGTACAACTCGGACCAATTCATCGAACGAAGCAATCTTTTGAAGACAGCGTAGCATCGCTTTGTATCGTTCAGACGAGCAATCAGAACTACTGCTACGCTGTTTGATGGTTGTGATTTTATGACTGACTGCCTGTAGAACATTGAATCATAAATAAATTACAAAGCTGATATCACATAAATGAAATAAGGGATCGCTCTAACACGACACGCTTTTCATTCATTATAGAAATAGTATCCGCAGTCATTAAAGCAACTGTCAATGTGCTTCATAAATGAACGGTTGTCCACGAAAACCAAGCATATGATGTTTATGACAAACGCATGGTACATTCTACTCATACATTGGCGCTACCCAATCTTCTTTGCAGATAGCCATTTTTACACTCACTTACATGAATCTAGAGCGCCTATGTAAAGTAGAATGACGACGATTCACTATAAGAATGTTTGTTTGTAATTTAGTTTCGCCGCTTTCAACGATGGTTCAGTTATATCACGACGAGTCCTTCACGTGCATATCTCTGACACCAGCGAATCAATCGTAATGCTAACCCCACACTCCGGTACGACAATGAGAGCAGGCCATTACTACCAGTTTGAAGGGGATCGAACTAACGATCTAACGAGACAGACGTTCCACCACTACACCACAGAGACGATCTTTGAATAAATCAAGTGGGAATGTGACTATGCTCCATGACAACCTATAACATGATGTTAATTGCAAGTTTATAGTTTGATCTGCCCATTGTTAAAAGTAGACATAGGGTTAGGGTTTCCATGTTCACAATCGGGTGTCTAATAAGAGTTTTGGAATATGTTGATACCAAAAGTGCAAACAATGCTGAGTTCAGGTGAGACAGCTCGTTACGAACTGTATCACCTGAATCTTTAGTGTTTGCAAAAATGTCAATATTGCCATTGGTGAATCAGACATTCTTTTCTTTTATACTTATGTCTTACTAATGAAAAAATCCCAACAGATACAGAAAGAAAAAAATGTTTTCAACTGTTTCATAAATGATCAGTTTACGAGAAAAACAAATCACAATAATTGACTTATACAAATACATGTATAACTTTCCTTTTTTTAATAGATGCTTGTGTCTTTCTTATAAAAGAAAGACACAAGCAGAGATAATAACTCATATCATAACTGTACATACATGATCTATTGTAGAATATAATCAATCACCGGTTGTTTTTGGCAAGCGTATATTACGATGCGTGGATGCTACCCAATTGGACTTCAAGGAAATTTAACTGGACTTTTGCCGTGGAAACGTTTTGAACAACATGTTGACCGTATAACCGCCAAAGAAAGCTAAGCGGGCTGTTAAATAGTTCACCTTTTCCTATCGCGTAGTCATAAGAGGAAAATGGCATGTGTCATAAACTTCGTAATTACACAGTGACGATTAAAACATATGCTTCTGGAAGCATAAATATTCATGTTTTTGATTCAGTATGAAATGTTGAATGTTAATCGAAATTCAGACTTTTATGTTCTTTGGTAAAATAATAGTGTACTTTGGGCCGGAGGTCTTGTATTACTGAATACAACTATTTGTATTCGTATTTGTATTCATGTAAGTGAGTGTGGAAATGACTATCTACAAAGGGCATTGAGTAGATCGTACCATACGCTTGTCATAAACATCATATGCTTGGTTTTTGTGGACAACCGTTCATTTATGGAGCACATTGACAGTTGCTTAATTGACTGCGGGTACTATTTATATAATGAATGAAAAGCGTATCGTGTTCGAGCGATCCCTTATTTCATTTATGTGATATCAACTTTGTAATTTATTTATGATTCAAGATTATACAGGCAGTCAGTCATAATATCACAACCACCAATGTTCGAATTATCGAGAGGTCGTTGTAGCAACCTCTTTGGGTTCCAACTCATTAACCTATAGTTTTTTTCCTAGCTTTATTATCTCATTGAATGCCGAAGTTTACAACATCGAATCTTCCATGATGAAAATTGGACCACACCATTGTTCGTACAACAGGAAAAGTTAGTAAGATTTAATGTCGAAATAGGGCGTGTCCGTTTTCTATTTTATAAGAGTTTGATTACTACATGTAAGATGCAACCTATGCTAATTTCCGGTAATTTCCGGTAAGATATCTCGTTCCGAGCCCGTAAAAAGCTGCCTCACCTGCATCTGCATTGTTTCCGAAATACTTAAATAGCCTTTGGCAGCGAAATATTTAATCTGGTGTGTACATTAACATAACATCAAGTCAAGCTTAACGATGATAAAACCATGTGTAAGAGTTCTGATTGTTGTATAGATGGAACCATCCCACCTGCAGGAGCTGAAGAGAAACTACGATTCCAATTATTCAAACTCATTAAAAGGTGCTCTTATGGTTCAAGCAAGGATAATACTCTGGCAGTCAGTCGTATTGAGTGTATCCTAGCCACAGGTGCAATAACAAAATTTGAAAGGCAAGGAAGAATTAAAGATGTATCTTTAAATGTGAAACTGTAATGGTATATTTGAATA